>CM067351.1:2556009-2683509 GCA_034190875.2 Urechis unicinctus | reverse complement strand
ATATTGCATGCCGAAGAAACATGCTTGTTTGAGGTGCATTAGCACAACTCAACAATATGGCGCTCGGCATATCGTTACACTGCTGCGTAAATAGAGCATTCAGGGCATTAAGATAACTTAATCCTCAGATTTGTCTGCCACTAAATTTCTATAAGTATAACCAGTGAATGTCAATTATTGCTAAGACATTTCGGTTGCTGTAGCATAGGAAAATTTCCATCCAGTGCACAACTTGTTATATTTACTAATTAAGATGTGTTGATATATCAGAAGGATGAATATGTCCTAAAAAGCAAAAGGAAAGGAATAGCGAATCCACTGTTGTTGGCCGTAAGAACATGTTCCATGATTATAGGGACACACTTAATGCAGCCGGTCTTATAACTAACCACTCAGACGCTCACTCATTCAATCGCTCACTTAATCAGTTACATGTCCATAAATAACCACACCCACACCCCCACCAACTCACTTTACCCCCTCCAATGCAAACACCCACTCTATATCCGGTTCCGCTACCATCCCAACTTCTTTTCTAACAAAAAAGCCCAGGTCATTCCAAGTGATAGACTTATCACCACACCCTCTGTGCGACGGGAAGTGTAAGCGCCCCACGCAACACACAATCGCGGTGTTTGGTCATAAGACGTCATGAACTATCTTTGATGGGCAATACATCTTGAGTGTATGAAGTAATGATGCTTCGGTGGCGTTGTGCATGTGTTGGTGTGATTGCCATTTAAGGGGAAATCACCGGGGGTCAGCCAGCTGATCTAACTTCTTGTCCAAATAAAAACATTAATCATTCATTCACTTCAGAACGCCACCATAATGAGCTACTAACAATCTTGTTGAGTGCCGGGTCGCATTCATGGTCCACATTACAAAGAAATATGTCCCTGAGAATAGCACATATATCTTCACTAAAACACATATCGTCAAAGAGAACTTCTGCCCACGCGACTACATAAAGAGGCATGTTCAAGGCCCAGGAAACCGTTATTCGGTTTGATCTTCGTCGTTGGATTATCGGCAGAGTATTGGTACTTGTCAGACGGTTAGTTAGCGAAATCAAGGCCAGTCTCTGTAAAATGACAAGTTGGCAGTACTGAGGACATCAATTCATCCTCTCTCTTCTATTGATGTGTATCAAATTGTCCTCGTAGCTATAGCAGAAGGGGCGCACAATAACGTAGGATGATATCACAGGAGTAGGTATAACGTTTATAAAACGTGTTTCGTTTAGTTAAAGGTCAACTTCAACGATTTTCATCATTTCTTTATTTTGTGTTTCAAAATGAAGATTAATAACTCATTAACCAACGGGTACTCATAATTCATTGCACCGCTATGCATAACTACTAAAAATCCACCGATAAGGTTCCACTCGGAAGAAAATACGAAGCCATCTTCTCGATGCCATTTTGCCTCAGTTGGCCGCTAGGGGCAGGTTGCGTGACGTCATTCCTGCTGCGCGGCCTCAGAAAGAATTTGACAGCGATCGAGCGAGCGAAGCGAAAAGCGATTGTTTGGATTTTAGTATTACACTGTTTTTAAATGAAGCCATGTCGTCTTCTGATGAAAATTACGAGGCCCCATAGCATAAAATTGGGGCAAAATATGTCCATGACTATTTATTTGAGACAATACGGACGGGAGTTGAAAAATCCAAGTCACACTTCGAAATGACACCGGGAGCTCTAACTCGCTTCGGATGAAGAATCCACAAAAGATTTCGACGAATGGTGAGTTTAAGAATACCCTTCCCCAGCTTTATTGAACTACGTTAACTGGTCAAAAATAATCGTTAGTATCAATTACCCAATAGATTTACACATTCTGTAAGTTGAGGATGGTATGTTGACAGATGTAACTATTACAACATATAGAACTTGGCTAGTGAATGTAGCTTTGCCATTGTCAGCACATTAAACATTTTTGACAGATGATTACATGCAGTATATAAAGTATTTTCCTGTTATATTCAGTCAGCACTGCATCCCATTGGACGAAGCCAGAGTGTGCATCAGAGGTTTGGAGAGAGTGATGGCTATAACAGAGGAATGGACATGCATCATCAAGCAGCCAAGATTCCTGGCAAACTGCCTGAATAAAAATGTGCTGGAAGCTTCCAAATTTGAATCTATTCAAATGGATGGACCTGTTGGAGATGAGGTCTCTACAATGAGTAAGTTAGCCATTATTGCTACCAAAAAAGACGGTTTGAGGTTGAACAATCATATTTATTACTAAGGGAACATCAATCCCGCTGTGTAAAACATTCAGTGTTCATATTGATAAACTACAATATATTTCACATAGCCAAGAATAAATAAAACCATTAACATGAAATCCAGAGGCAGAGCTTACAATTACAAAGTGAGGGAATGGTTGACAAATGACAATTGTTTTTTTAACTATGCAACTTATTTCAAAACCATAGACAACTTATTGACATATTGCTTCAGATAATTCAGGTATCTAGCCTTTCGCCAGTTTACATTATGGATATGGCACAGACTGGGCAAAAGAAACGGAAAAGTGCTGGCAGGAGTGGAAGATTACTTGGTCAGGTTAAATCTACACCTGTGAGCACCTACGAGAAGATCCTTTGCAGGTTTCTCGTACTGGGAGGCAATAGGAGGTGGAAGATTCCTTTCCTCTGCAAGGACCTCAGCAAGTCTGTAGCTTGGGTATTTTTGCATGAGATCAAGCACCTCAGCAATGAACTGATGTACATAGTCTGAAGGAAATCAATAATATTCATATTTTATGATAGTCATAAAACAAGTTAGTTATAAAATATGCCCATTTGAATTGGGTTACAATGTTTGTGCATATGAAACTTATTTAGGTTCCGGTAATAAATGTCAAAATAACATGTGTTTCATTTTAGATTAATGCACCTACACACCAAAAGTAATTGGTTCTTTGACCGGCTTGACAACTGGGTCTCCCTGTCTGGCTTTGGGATAAGACACTCTCCATTGTGACTGACCTCCTTCAGTGATGGCTTGAGCTCTGTTCGAGTTTTCATTGAAGTGAATTACTGCTAGGAGCAATCTGGATATATATATATAGCAGGTTGATAACATATTGCTAAGTAAGATTTGAAACTTGAGCACATAATTATACAAAAAAACCATTTCAGCTGCCAGTACACAAATGTGCTAAACTTCCATACAACAAATATACACAACCGAATTTCAAACTTATTTCATTGGTATTACCTGGCCTCCATGGTGGCATAGGGATAGTGAACACTCTTTGGTGCGAAGAATGTGACCACTTTGTGATACGATTCTAGGCTTGATGTCTGCTCTGATGGGGAAAGCCTGCCAATGTCATTTAGGAGATGCTTGCTGGAGACTATCAACTCCAACTCTTTGTGTGGCTTTGATCCTATTTATGGTAGACACATATATCAATACAGACTACATTTCTTTGGTAAAGTAGTACCACAAGGACATGGATTTTACCTTTACAACTCATTTAATTACACTACAACTGAAGTAAATATTTCTATGTAAACTTATATGATTAAAAACTAACACCGACCCTTCAGTATCCACTTCCAGTCCTCTAGTAGTGCATGCTCACATTCCGGGTACAGATCCCCATGCCCCGTGTGCTCATTGACGACATGCCTAGTGACAGAGAGCCACTTGGCTCTGACCAGACCTGCATCTCCATCGCTTGAGGCAGCACACCAGTAAACATTATTGGAAATGCTTCTGGCCCACTCACCCAGGATGTTGCAGTCTTTTCTTTTCCCTTTGGCCAGTATTTTCTTCTTGATCCCTTCATTTAAAATAAGTGTGTGTTTGTCTTTAATGCTATCATATAAATTTGGTATGCCAACATGTTAAATATTCTTTAAATTGTTACACAGAGTGTTTTGGGTCGGCTTAAGTCACACAAAGAAACTAACCTTTGGCAACATGCCACACATCAAACCAGTGTTGGACTGTAGGTTGTTCTTCCCTTATGTACTTTTTCACCCCCAAATGTCTGTCAGTAGTGATGGATTCAACGGTCAATCCATTCTCAGACAGGGATTTCATACCAAGCTTCAGACCAGCTAACTCCATAGCATTAGAATTTTTAACTTGGTAACTCTGAAAGAAATTAACAGGCAATTGATGGTACAATAGACATTAAAGAATCCATCATATACTGGTCATAAATTGTAAGCTTTATACCTGAACAAGTTGCATGTCTAGAACCTTTGAAGTCTTTAGGTCCATCAGGGTGTAACTGCCATACTTAGCAGTGTGGCCTGGAGAACAACATCTTGCATCCCCTCCTACAGAAAGTGGTGTACCTTGGCGAGCAGTTGTCAGTGATGTCTTTTGGGTCCGCCAGAGTCGTCTTACAGCTGGAACAAGATAGCTTCTCTGAATGAGATAGAATGTTGACATAGATATGGTTGGGATATTAACATGCCTGAACATGTTCAGTGTTCTAACAGCACTACTGCCACTAACAAAAATTCCTGAAGCCATTAACAAATTCCCTGCAGGCATAGCTCCTGTAAAAGGTTGGCTATCCCACATCTTACGGTGTCCATTCACACATATTTGTTCAAAACAAGCAAAACTCCCCCGTATCTGCTTGATGATGACTCTGCAGGGGCCCAAGCACAGGAAGCATGAGAGCAGCAGGGTTCTCAAGCAGCTCTCAAACACAATAAATTTTCTTTGATTCTGACTAGGGCCATCCTCCAGATCAACACCACTGTGAACAATAAGAATGAATTCACAATATAAGCATTCTGTGAGCTAAATTTTTCTTCCATCAAATAAAACCCTGTGGTTACACTACAAACAAAACAATATTTTCCTTACACTTCTTCAAACTCCATGTCATCATCAGTGTCCATCTCGGCATCATCATTGACATCAATGAAGTCATAGTCGGGGTCAGTTTCCATCTCATCATCGCTGTCCACTAGTTGAACAAATTCCTCCTGGGGCTCATATTGGGTGCCCCTGGTGACACTTTGGATCAGCAAATTGCACTGTGTCCCGATGCAGTGCTGAGATGGGCTAACTTGGGAACCTCTGGAATATTTCTTTATTCCAGGAAAGAAGGAACTCTGTGTCTACAGGGACTTGTCAGCCATCTGTGGTATCAATACAATAAGTATGCTACAATTTCATTCATCATACCCTTAAAGGATGTAAATGTTTACAAATTGACTCTGAAAAGACACATGGATACATTCAACAGAAGTTATCCCTGCCAATGCATTTCATCAAATATAATAATGCAGTTGCCTTGTGACACTCACGGAAACATTTGCCTGCACCCCAAATGACAAGTGAGAGCAAGCTTCATGTTCTGCAGACGGCAAGGCACTCGCCCCTGGTGTAGCAAACAACGCGGATGCTGTCAGAAGCGAAGTTTCTTTGCCTAGGTCGGCAGTGCTTGGGTGTGAAACCTCAGTCTGTGGTTCACCACTGTCACTTGATTTATGTTTCTGCTCAGCTGCCAATACCATTTCATTTACTACCTGCATGACAAGAAACAGCTAGATTGATATACTGGCAACTTGGTGATAAATTCATTAACATCTAAATAAGTATACGTCAACATAGCAGGACTAGCCTAAAGGTTCAAGCCAACAGATGCGACCCACATGACGTCCCCGTTGTAAATAGAGATGTGGCCTCGGCGCACTCAACGCTTTTGTGTGCGGAGGGCGTATTCCATAATTGACATGTACAGTGTACCACACTGATTAAAATGCTTGAAAATTTTAAAAAGAATGGTTCGGTATTTTTATTTAACTAATTATTTATTGATGAAAGCAAATTATGCAAGTAGAATTCACAATCATGCGGTTTAGATTAATATTATCTTGTTGGGAATTTATATACATTTGTATATGCTTCTACGTAAGAAATGTAAGTAATTCGTACTATTATTTATGCAAAAATATTTGTTCTTCTCAAACCGTACAAGGCATTTACCCCATCTATTAGCAGCACAGAATATTTGCGTTGTTGCATAATCTCCTCCACTAAATCTGTATGATATAATCGCGTGTTCATCATTAACCATATCCACTGAAATGGGCATCATTGATTTAAATTACACAATAAAGAGTAAATATATGCTTCCGCCAAGGTTATGCATCAAAACCAGAAAAGAAAATAGAACGTTTCCCTATTGTGACGATACACGACCAACGGGCAGATAAGAATTGAGAGCAATTGCATTATGTCAAGGGATCAGTAGTTTGTCAAATAAGGCCAGGCTCAGGGTAACGTAGTCATCCTTGCAATCTTGTGAAGAATACATTCACCCTGGGCACTTCATGCATTTTGCTTATTTTGTTGTGGGCATTTGGATTCCTATCAAATCGCAGGCGTGTGAGTTTAGGCTTAGAGCTGTACATGTGAGCGAATTCAACGTGTTAGAACATATTGTTATAGGTCGAAGTTACACACTCTTCACTCTTCATTCGATATATATATATATATATATATATATATATATATATATATATATATATATATATATATATATATATATATATATATATATATATATATATATATATATATATATATATATTTATATATATATAAATATATATATACAGACATGGAGATGAAAAATCGCAATAGTCGCCATCAATCTGTAAAAACATTTGCAATTGCCGCTGTCAGTTAGACCTGTCTGGAGCTTAGGCTGGTGCTGTAGTGATTTAGTAGCTTATATCTACGACACAAATGCACCAGTGCTTATGTGTCTTGTGATACATTTTAAACATCCCCCCCCCTAGGGGCGCATAAGCTGTGAAGATGTTAATATGAACCACAAGACAACAGACGCAGAGTTCAGCATGGATATGTATACTGGTAAACCTACCTTAGATGGAAAGTGATCGAAGGTACTGCAGCAGGAAATCGACCATAATGGCTGAAAATAACGAGTAGAAGACCAGATTCACACATTTCATCTGTAAAGGATGGATTCGTAAGTCGTATGCCATCATAGTGTCAGGAACAATAGTCGACCTGATCTGCTGAAGGGTGGCATTTGAAGATGTGCCGACAATTATAAGATTGAACCTAAGGCTCTGCGTTTAACACAAGAGGACGCCAATCCCATATATTTATTTTTATTTTTGGTTATTTGAAATATTAAGTGATGAAACACTATCGCCAACTTTTGATTGATACGATATTAATATGTATTGACCTAGAGAGACGGAACTAACTATGCAGCGACACAGTTCTGCACACCATCTATGCAAATATGCTGGGGAAATAAGCATTTGATGGCATCATATATAGTATCACCCTCTAAATGTCCGTGTAAGATTTTGTAAGGAAATTGAGCGTGCTAACGTGGGCTGAATAGAATCAATTTATCTTGTTACTAGATGCAACGTGCTTATATTCAAAATTGTCCAGTAAATGAAAATATTCCATTCCACAGACAAAACAATCAGTTTTCAACGTACGATGTCGATGGCGATATGTAGGTCCCGAGATACACCATAATGTAGTCCGTCCGTACATCATATCTGTAAAAATATTACTCCTCCAGATTGCTGTCACATATATGGGCTATACCCCCCAATGTTAAAACAAGACAAGCAACCATCTTAGGTTGCCGATTCACTTATTTTCCCGACATAAATGCCGGCCGTAATGCCGAACCACGAAAGTGCACCTTACTACTTATTGTGACATAATGCCATGACTTTGTATAAGGTGTTTCACTTGCAGGCTTCAGTAGGCTTCGTCTCTGCTTTAAACCCGTCTTTGCAGTTGGTATGGGTAATAGGTTGATGGCTTAATAGGTCGGTTATATGTTTTCTTGCTTCTATGTCAGCAATGTATGATGTACCTTTTCAACAATTTTTGTCGTGGCCGCCAACTATTGCCATGATTATTGTTCGTATCAGTGCACCCTAATACATACGCCTTGTCATACATAACCACAACATGATCATTTAGGTGTTGGAATATTATACAATTACGAATTACTAAATTGTACTTTCTTACGCCAGGCCCAACAGCCTACTAACTAATAATATCCAATTTTTTGAATATACATTCAAACATTCCCATTCGTTTGAGGCCCATTTTATCAACGAGCTTATTTATTCTTACAATAACCTACGTATACGTACATGCTTTCCATTCAAACAATGGTCCGTGTACAGTACTTACGATATATGTGACATTATTGCAAGATAATACGATAGAGCGAGACAATTTATTGTATAGCAAAATAACGAATCATTTCGGGCAATGGAGCTACCAGTTAAACTGCAAAAACAATGTCGCTTTCATAAGAAGACAAAAACGAAGCACTATATTTACCAATCATTTGGTCTTCCAAACTAAACTTTGCGGCTGCCGGTAAATAGAATTGCCTGGGTAATCAATTTCGCTGACTAAGGTCGGGTTTCGGGAAAATGCTCGTTACTGCAATATTGCCCGAATCCATCTGCAGGACCCGACCAAACTATTTGAGCCAGATTGATGGCATTTTCTGATTGGATATATAAAAATCATCTGAAGAGATAATCCTGCAGCCGGGAGCAGTCTAATAACACTAAAGATAGTTTTAAGCTTGTGACGTTTTAGATCCCTGAGAAACAGATCATTTCAGCGGGAGCATTGTTTAATTAACTTTTAGCCTTATAACGATACTGACGCTCACGACAGCTGTTAGATTCAGTCCTAGATCTGTCTAGATTGTACCACGTTTCTGCTTTCAATTCAAGACCATTTGACCAACCTCCCCGCGATGCCTGGATGCAAGGGCGCTGGCGTGTATATCTGCGTGACATGTTTGAAACTCCTTGAAAGCTTTCGCTGATAAGCTAAAAATATACTGTTATTTATACTTATATAAAATGTTTGGCAAAACCGGTCAATCAATGAACGTCGCAAAGATGACTCTTAGTTAGAGTTCCATTATATTTAAAAAAAACGAACGTTTTTGCACTTTACCTCCTCACAGAACCGTTAATCCGGAATCCACATGTTAACGATAAGCCTGATTAAAGCCGATGATTGGTATATCAATGGTGTATAGAAGACGTATATGATATTATCTAATGATTAGGTGGGGAGATATATAAATATCTTATAAGCGTTAAGAATTTCAAACAAGTTGCTTCAATGTGTATGATGATACAACAAGCGTGACCTGGCAACATCCAAGATTAGACGATTTTGCATATTTGCGCTACAAATTAAGGAACAACCAATTGCTTGTTCGACAGTGACTACCACATCAGCTTCGTTCTTCTACTGATTTGGCGTTAGAGGTTCGGTATGAATTATGTTTACACATCTCTGCACATTTTAATAAAATTTATGATTGCTTGTCAACCAAAGGCTGTACTTCTGTCCCCGCGAGATTAATCTAAAGCATACTATAAATGACATAATATGAAAGATTAAGTAATGATCATCCTCTTTTTCTCACCTTTGCAATGTTTAATATACAAGCTATCATATGATGATGTGAAACACAATGGTACAAAGTAATATAGCACCCTAATAACTCATCAAATAGTGCTTGGGTGCACGTAAGACTTTCTTGCGTATAACCAAGGACTACATAGAAAGCCTCATCGTCGCTAAGTCTGCATGGGTATACTCGCTAAATTGTTCGATGGCTTTCACCTTTGTGCACGAGGAAAAGGCCTATCAAATTTGCCACGGATCGTTCACATAACTGTTATGTGCTCTCCAATATCATGAATAAGATTACTTTTTTTACTAAGCATGCATCTTATATCATTTAGTACAGTTGTTATCTGCTAGTGGTGTACATGGGCAATAATCTTCGAATGCGTAATCCTTGCAATTCCGCTGAGAAACAGCATGGCTTATTACCTAGTCATTTCTCAACTATATGGTTTACAATAGAGTGTTAAAGTTAAGGAAAAGAAGCCAATATGAACAATTTCTCCATTGCCGATAATTGTCGGAATCATGTATATGCCGGAACAGAGTATTGTACTGGTAGGTTTATTGGTAGGTTTTGTTTAGCAATCCTTATATAACAGCCACATGTTAACCTATGTTTAGGGTTTTTTAATCTCTTATTTAACATTTATGAAGATTAAATATTATGACTGAGTGCGTCCTTACTTACGCTTATATTGTATTTGATGAAAATTAGCATCTACTTTGCGTGCCATTTACCTCCCAGACGGAGGTTAAACCAGCTCTTAAAAAGCCGCATTATTAGAACGGAAGCCAACCAAACATTCAGCAATGGCGATTGCGAATTTAATAATTGAGCGGGCTTTAACTTCATGGGGGCCAGTATTTATTTTTGTTCAGAATATGAAATGAATG
Organism: Urechis unicinctus; assembly: GCA_034190875.2. Classification (NCBI taxonomy): domain Eukaryota; kingdom Metazoa; phylum Annelida; class Polychaeta; order Xenopneusta; family Urechidae; genus Urechis; species Urechis unicinctus. The sequence goes on along the minus strand of CM067351.1, from coordinate 2,673,166 downwards.
TTGCCTAGCCGGTGACAATAACTTTTGCTGCACATTTTAAGCAATCAACGTCCATCAATGTACTCTACATCCACGTCACATAGACCTGCCCTTCCAAAACAGAGTTCACATTTGTTTCAACCCATTATGTAATACACATATAATTGATCGAGTTTCTCCATGTCAAAACATGTTTGATGTAGGCCCTGCCATTTTGAACGCAAATGCTTCTCGGTAAGGCTGATTTCGACACGCAGTCGGTTTCACATTGATTTACTTAGTCGCTGTACAGATGGCCAATGGTTGTCACAGATGGTGCCGCATCCTGAAGATGTTACCAGACGCGGACTTGATATGATAACTGCAGTAGATTAATCTACGTGCATAGGGGCATTGGGCGTCGTGAATGTGGCCACCAACATTTAACTTTTGCAAGCCGTGATTTTGGTAAAACTAAAACACAGATAGTCGTGTGCTCTCGCCTTGGCGCATATAATGGGGTATCAGTGCAATAATCGATGCTATTGAATGGCTTTGAATGAACATCGACGAGGACTCGCGCGTCGTTTAATGCGGCTTTAAGTGAGACATTGTAGCTGTCATGTGCCTTTTATGAAGGCTTCACGGTAAAAGAGGTTGGAGGGGACGCTATGCAGTTTTTATCGTCCATATCAATTTCCATTCGCTTGCCTGTTACAACCATTGCATTTTAAACAAGAGCCGGTTAGTATTGAAAGTCACGCCAATGTTCTTTGTTCAAAATAGGCCAATATTGGCGCTTAATATTTCCCACTAATATAATCATAAATGGAGCCTGTAAATAACTTGACAAATGTTCATTTGCCAACAAAACAATCTCTGATGCGCCTTTTTCTATGTTAATAAAATCATCCTCTAACTTTTGTTGGTTTAATCATTTGAATCTTACACCTTTGTCATTGGATAAAAGGCGTTTGGATTGTTACAAAATCGATGGACCATCGTGTTGCTTCAATTAGCAATATTTGACTGGACCGCGTTAATACCCTAAGTATCATGAAACACTGCTGAACTTAAACGTAGACATTTTCATTGTGTGATGCAATGGCAAGGCTGAATAAGCTCCAAACACTTAAAATACAGCTGTTACCAGATTTCTGTTTGCTCGTGGGTTGGACGCGTTTTATAACCCTTAAATATATGTCACCAATGCTTTAACCGAAACTTATTTGTTTTGCCACTACGGCCGTAACGTAATAAGTAAACCATAGATCGGTCGTGGCGCTTGGGGTTGAAATTATCTTGAGCTAGAGGATACAGTGGTTAACTTTTTTCGTTAAGAATATTTGCATTCAATAAATGTTTACGCCGATGTTGTGTATATTGTGCGATACATTATTTGCGTGTCAGAGCTCTATTATTATTAGTTCATAATAACGCGGAAAAAATAAACTAACAACACATAATGCTATATGAAAACGTTGTGTTGCAAGAGACCGGCTTAATGTCTTTTTATATATGCTCAATTAACATAACAAGTTCGCTAAGGGCTCGTTTTTCGTGGGTAATGACCCCACTAGTGCTACCTTTCTGTATCCTAAGCCCTCTTTTTTAAAGCGAAGTCCACCCTAACGTGCATATATATTACGTAAAATTTAAAAGACATCATCCTGCGAGTGTATCACTACCATATTTTACATTTATATTACCATATAGAATCAAATATTTGTAGTGTTGAAAACATCATGCACATAGCTTGATTGATGCTTGCAATCTAATAACGGATCGTCAAATATTAAATGAACAATTGTCAATATAGTGTACTTCTAGGTTTTCATTTTCTATATGTGATCAGAGTCAAAATAGGTCATGCACCAAATTAATATTAACCACGTATCCTCTATCTCAGCATCAATGACTGTCAGTATTTTCCTGTGATTCGATGTATACATTTTCTATTAAGGTTACATAAAAGAACAGTTATTTCTTTCCATATATAAATTTGTCACCACCTAAATAGTAATCATCTGATTCCCAAGCGCGGCAGCTACTCTAAGGCAAGCTTAGTCAAAATCGTCCACATTATGTCGATTTGCAAGAGTTATAGATTTACAAGGCCAATCGTGAACAGAGTTTGCTCGCTGGTAATGGCAGAGATGATAGATTCTATAGGTCATTTTGAACGGGTTTTGTGTATGAGTCAATTATCAAGAACATTTTACAGTGACAATCTAATCTATACTTAAAGATGCTATGCCTGGTTTTGAGTACATGTGTGTTTATGCTTGAGAGTGTACGTAAGAACGAGTGTTTGCGTAAACGAAAATAGGTTGTGATGTCTCTGTGTGGGCTAAAATTAAGTTAAGGCAATTCTATTTAATACCCTATCAACTGAATCTCTCTGCTAAAAATCAATAGTAGTATTATATTTGTCCTTTCACTCATTTGATATAATTATGCATTGCTATCAGCCAAGGTTTGATATGTTGCAGCGCTTATGGCAATCAAAGTATAAATAAGGATTGAGATAAATTGTGACACAGTTATTCAGCCATCTTAAAAAATTTGCTTTTATAATTGTTTTTTTGCGGCCAACTCAATCACAATGCCACACACTAAAATATTGCAACGATGCTCCATTATCTACACGCGGGTCATCGAGTGGCATCAAATTCCTAATTATTAAATCCCATTTCCGATTTGTGCCAGGGAGTCTGAATTTGGTTGATCGGTCCGCGTAATGCTCACAATCTTCTCTAGCATAATGGCTGTGCTCTAACTACTGTCTGGGTCGACTTGGACTTGTATTAGCGGGTACGACATAGTTCAATGACCGCCTTTTCATAGGAATGTCCTTAATAGCTACGAGGTTTCATATAGAAGGAATAATCTTGATATCACATATGCAATATTTGTCTAGTCGCTCGAAGATTGCCCCTGTGATTTCTTTTTTCTTTATCTCTTATTATGCAAGGAGGATACTCGAGAGACGAATGCTAGGATCGACTAAATAAACAGATATAGTTCCCACGACCAATTCGTCAACTTGCCAAAGATTAAGAGCACGATATATAAGCATCATACATCAAACGTTATATGAAATTATCTAGTTCATCTGAATGTAGTCTAACAGGTCGGTTATATTGAGCTGAATCAAATTGATGCTTTTGTTACGGCATTATATGATAATTGTATCGTGCAATGTCTTATTGGCATGCGTCCCGTGCAACCAACATTCTATGGAGCAATTAAACTGGGCTTTGCGGCTTTAGTAGCCATATGACAAAAGACGCAGCTGTTAGATATATGTGACAGATGTGCATGGAGTGCAATTCGTTCGGAACAAAGAGCCTTGTCGTTCAAGTATTATAGTGGGGGATGTAACCTTGTGCAGGTTATTTGATGCACCGGATTTTAACATGTCTATGACGAGGGTCCCTACTGTAATTGTCATCACGAGCCGCAACTACAGTATCCTTACAATATATAGCGGACTGTATCTTTTGATTGAAGCATTTCTGTCGTTAATGAAACCTTTGGGGCCATTAATAGCTTCATATTCTGCCAAGAAGAACTAACAAAGCCTAAACAAGATTACAGGAGCTGTATTAGCATCAGTCCAGCCGCGGTCGATAGCCTCATTGGAACCAGTCAGCAAGCCGCTTTTCCGTGGAATAAGCGACATGAATAGTAAACTATCCGTTTCGCACTATACGGAGTTCGAAGACATTAGCCAGATTATATATGGAACATGGTATTGTTGAGCTTCGTAAAAGCCTATATACTGAACAATACACAATGCCTGAGGTCAGATACATATAGCTAATGCACTGACGGCCATGAATGTTTAATGCAGGCAACAGCCTATGCCACTGCAATATATGATGGCACATTTTAAGTGACGAAACTGGTACTTTGGAGTTTAAGGCTATAGCTTTGTCACAGGCAGCTGGAACCCCAATTATCATGTTTCTAGATTTCAAACGAAAGGATCGACTATAATAGGTTGCACAAGCCTATTTGTGCGTATTTCACTGCGCGAAACATTTGTACAGGCATTGATAATATTTTCTATTCAACAAGCCATATAAATAGCGTGTAAACATGTGTTCAAAATGTTGAGTAATGATTTCATAGCTGGCACATATGCACTTGCTGCTGATATATAACACATATGATTTGCAATTCATGTTATATACTGCATTGTATTATTAAGCAAAAAATGACCCATATGTATTCACTGCCGATTCTCTATGACATTACCAGAATGCTACTAATATTGTTTCACACCCCGATGCTTTTAATGATGTGGTCTGTATGCTATTCCGCAGCGAATGATGGATGGGCGGTGGTGTTTCAAGTTTCATACGTAAGGGAATAGGCTACCGCTTATTATCACAATCAGTTTTCCGCCTAAACATTTTGATGAGTATCATATTCCAATTTCATTGGTGTCTCTTATGCCACCATAGACGTAAATCTCGTATTACATATGAAATATTGATTGAACCTCAATGTGTTATGCTCGTCTTCAAAGGTATGCTGTGCATATGTTTTAAGAACACAGTTGTACTCCTAATATCGACTCACACGAAACATACTAGAAAACTAGATGACTCGGCGGGTGACATGCAAAATAAAGGGCTAAAGAACAAAGCAGTCCCATGTATAATACGAATGACCCAACATCAGGTAGTTAAAAGTAGGCAGTGTGGTGACTATTGCAACGGCACTGGAAAGCACAGTGTACGCAATTGAAACCTTCGGTTGAATCCGGGTGTAACTAATGTTCAGGCTCTCTTATATTCAGCTTATTAACTTGATTAATTAGCAGCTAACCAGACTTTACTCACTCCACTACTGAAACAGCACACGACTCTCGTTCAATGTCCATAAGAACGAGCTTCTGACAGGTTACAGCAAACATATTGCTATATAAAACGATATCAAAGAAGGCACCTCTAGAGTATCAGGTGCCACACAAACGTCCACAAACAACAGATAGTGCATGGAAACAAATGAATTCTAGCCAATCATTTACTCGACAAAAGCTATAATACAATGACGTTGTAGCCTAGATCAGACTGATACGGAATCACCCAGTGTATGTGGGAATTAAGAACAACCCTGTTCTTTCTAAGGAGTTTGTGCCACTATATAGGCATCAAGTGCGCTGCCCATCCTATGTAAAGATTACCTGCTCTTATTTTCGCTCCTACCTGACTGATAATCAAAGACTTGTGTGTCTGACCCTAAAGTAATGTCTCATTCGTGTAATCATGCATTCTTCGAATTTGATAGGAAACATGAGACAAATAATTTTTCTTGATTACATCTTGGCGCAGCAGTGGAAAGTAATACTGACCCTTTGCCATTTCTGTGCGTGTTATTTGGGCTGCATGTGGACTGCTGTCTGTTTTGTAATTCAGCTTGCAACCCATGATTGGGTCTGCGTTATGGTAAGGAGTAGATTAAATGCCGTTGCAAACCGCACATTGGAAGTGTGTATAAATGATAACACACTTGTTGTGGCCAAATAATAATATATATATATATATATATATATATATATATATATATATATATATATATATATATATATATATATATATATATATATATATATATATATATATATATATATATATATATATATATATATATATATATATATATATATATATATATATTTATATTTATATGGCGCAGGCTATTTCAGATCAATCTTAAGCTATTCATGACAGTTAATAACTGATTTTGTATTGCATTATCTCTTTCAATGAATGAAAAACTATAGCGGCAAATGGTACAGAGCAGAAGAAAACAAATAGTTATACCAGTTAAACAGTCCCACCAAATATTCAAAATTAAATACTGGCAGTTACTTAATATAATGAGGTTAATGCTAGAAACAGACCGTTCAAATGTAACCTTCAGCAGGTGCCTTATTGTGACAAGATAACCAGTGACTGATGCATTCAACGGCGCTGCCTTAAAACCATTGATTATAACAAACCGTTCCAAACTGTACAAATGGCAAAGGAGTTGGTTTCATTTAATAACGCACTTGCATAGCACAGTATCACATTGTCAAAACCTATTGCGACACAGAAGCCACGTGGTTGGCAATTGTATAGATCGCTGAAATTCTGTGGACATCTATTGCATGGGCGTTGCTTATAATGGCTTAAAAATTTACGACGCCAGCGCCATAACTCGCTTGAAATCTGGAGGGCTGCTACAAGAACTCAGCGGAAAGTACAGGGCCAACTGTGTGACACGAAACATATAAGATCCTGTAGTGTTTAACCCAGCGAAATGACCAAAAAAGCTTCTTAAACACTGCTATGTTCCGTTAAATACAAAAATGAATCCCATGATATTGTCTCGGTGATAAGAGGTTTTTCCACTCATGTAATTGTTGATTGGTCACATGGCCAAGACACCCAGCGACTTCAATTTTGCGGAAAAGGCGACGCGGCATCATTACCCGCCCAGACATTATGTCTCTATGGGAGCGCACAAGTTTGTACCGGGCTATTAATAAATTGTGACATAATCCTTTTGCAACGCCGAGGGCAAAAAACAGTGGCAAGTGATAAATAGTTCTCAACGGTAAAATGTCAAATTAGAAATTAGAGTGGTCTGCTAGCGACCCTTGTTCCGTACACGGGTTAACCTGAGTACGTTTCGCTTGCCATGGCCTCTTTTCTATTATAAGTATGATATATTAACGTTTGTATACGTTTTGCAACATTGCAGGTTTTGATGTTGACAATCTTGATGAAAAGACAGTTTTGACTACGTTCAAAATCGGTGGTATGCATCAAACGCTGTAGTTAGTGAAAATCGTCTCGATATCAGCATTCAATAAGCAACGGCAACTGTGACATGGGTAAGTCAATATAGGATGTTTCATATAAAGCGAATGCACTGTGGTTTTTCTACGGATTTCAGTGCTGCGTTCATAAAAATGCACTCGGAATATTATATTCACAAATGATTTGAACATTTGTTCGCAAACGAAAATGTCTACTTAATTAATGTTGCATCGATACATCACTTATGAATGGCTCCCGTAGAAGCATGAGTGTCCATTGATTCCTTAGATATTGATTGTATTGGACCACTGGAAGCCTGCATAACTAAAACACATTATTTTCTAGTAATGTCGTCACTGCAAACGGAACAAATTCTGCCAAAGCAACATTGTTTGTTTATAACCCTTTTTGGAAAGTCAACGCAAAGCCATTAATTTTCATTCTTAGGGATGATATAACGGGCGACAAACCTAGCAGTCATAGAAGAGAGCTTCTCATAGAACTTCAACTTTAGCTTACACCTTCAATAGCAGAAAACTGCAGTAAAGCAAGTAAATAGGAAATAATATATGATCAGCGGAAATTATGCATTTGTGTGAATCTATTCTATGTACCATTGTTGTGGGGAAGAAAAGTATATTTTGATACCTTTGCAGAAGCTACGCTGTTTTATGTAAGTTTAAAAACTAATTGCAACCTGCCATATTGTATAAATTATATAAGCCGAAACTCATACGTAAATAAATGAGCCTTTAGACATACGCAGCAATTAACAGTTGTATACAGTTTGCACTGTTTACAAATATAAATCCATTTATCCTTTCACAGATGTTAACCTATGCTTGGCATTACATTGAAGTTGCAAAATACATAATAGCTAGTTTATATACAAATTATATTGAAGGTTAGAATTTGTGCAAATGCTAGCAATGCTAGTTAATAGTAATCGGGCAATTCAACCAGCCTTAGCAATGGTGGAGTCAATACACTATTAAAAGAGCTGTGTTTTATCATGTTGGTGGTTCTCAAATAAGAGCGGTCACCAGTATTGTTGGATGATGGGTATAAGAGTATTCGATTATTTGGCATTTACGAGCTCTGTATCTAGGTGCTAACCAGTTAAGTGTAATGCGATGGCATGCAGACAATTTTAAATGGCGCATCGTCCTGGTTATTTGAATTGACGTCTACGCCCCAAAAAAGCTTATCGTAGCTGCTTCGATTATTCACATTGTCAAAACATAGCTGTGCCTTCCTTTATCCTAACCTAAGGTTTTGTGATCTTACTTTTATATGGATGATACAGTTGTGTTCAATATGAATTTGATATGACATTATCAACAGCAGTATCAGCCTATTTCTCCCAACGTTTATTCATGATATGAGCAAAGCAAATCTTGATTACTTGTGTGATGCATGTTATTGAACCAAACTTGAATGGAAGGAACTCAAACCCACCCTCCACCATACTCTTGCTCTGAAACGTGTCTGCTGATGCATAATGTGGTCAGAAATCATCTCTAACCACCAGTGAGCTATATATAAGTATTCTGATAGCTTTCAAGCTGCGTTGCAATTAATCAACATTGAATCACTGGTAGATGACCATATGATCGATAGTTAATATCTCAAGAGTTATATATATTCATATACACTAGAGGCTATCGTCAACATACTGCGTAGGTAGAAACCATAAATAGCAACTCTGCTTGACTATCTAGTCCATAGTCCGGCCTCATCTATTGATAGATTATTACTAAATCCGTAGCTCCGGGATAGGCCTCTCTTAAAGAGGTTATGTATCTAATGAATAGATAGCTCCATAATGTGTTTTATATATATTATTCGTTGCCTCACTGCTTATGTAAGTGTTGAACCTGTGTGTAAGGTAAGCAATTGTTACACTATGCGGGGAAAGGTCATCTTTACAAGCGTGCTTGTAAATACCCTGTATTCTTACCCTGACGTATCTCAACGATCATTCTCATGGTTTTATATGCGTCTTGGAAAGGTTATGCATAGTTTATTAACAGCGGTCCGATTACCTAGTTATGATCAGAGGAGGGCAGACAAAGTGAATCCTAGCGACCAGCTTTTTCTGAGTATAGAGTTTGGCATCACAATTAATTGTACACAACACAACTGTGCGCCAAGCCAACTATAACGTTATGAGTAGAAACTAATCATGATAATTCTCTATGCGCTCATTGTGGTGTTTCTGTTTAACAGTGCGTATGTGTATATTGTTGTGTATGTAATTGTGGTGGTGGTGGTGGGAGGGGCCGGGGGGGGTGGGGTTGTTTTGGCGGGGAGACTACGAGCTCTGGTGCATGTATGTTGGTTGAATACTTCAGGACCTACATATTACTCATCACAGTTGCTATCGCAGCTTTTTGAGGCAATAGGATATGCCGCGTTCACACCGACACAGTGCCCAGTTCACAAATGTGTCTGCAGGTGACTTTCGTCGGTGGAAGATTATGCAAAGAATACAATACTGATAAAACTTCAACAGTACATACTTGCAAATGCGGTACGGTTAACACGTACACAGCTGCATGATGTTCTTTCATAGGATTTCTAAAGACTAGCATTAACACACAATTAGTCGTCAGGTACTGTGCTTAATCTAATATCATTTGAGAAATAATAACTTTCGATGATCGTGCGGTCTCAGATAGGATTAAGATTCTAAATACATTAATATGATTAAGATGCTAAGTGCCGCATGCACGTGTATGGTATTTTGACATCTTGGCTGATGTCTTTGCTGACATGACGTGATTTGTGGCTCTTTGTGTTATGTGTGTGACAAAACCTATAAAAGCAGTCAGCATCGGAGTGACATAAAAGGCATAAAAACAGAGTTCCGATGACGGATCAACTTAAAAACAGTGGAAGATAGGGTCAGCGAGTGCACTGAATGTATGGAGAGGGGAGATTTTGAGCCAATCTTACTAGGCCGACTAATATATCCAGATTGTCATCATTTCTCTTTTTAATAATCTAACCTCCGCTATTCTACTATCGAAGTTATCGCTATTTTTGCACGCTGTTTAGGAATTGCTTTTTGGACCAGGTTAGAACTCTTGTCGTGAATGCCTATTCATTGTCCCAGTTCAAGGGTTCAACAAAAGTGGAGCAGATACGTGAAACCATAGTTCACGTTGTCATGCATCCGATATTGCGCGTGATCTTAGATGATCCGGTTTTTTTATCACTTTGCTGCCCCTCGGCGCACCATAAATAAAGCAATTTAGAAAAAGAACAGCCTTGTTGTCTGCTAGACACGGGGTATCCGCAAATCTTGCATATACATTTAATTCCGTATCCAATCAAGCTGCTGTCTGTTAGTGATTTCGACTTCGAGCACTCGACATTTCTACGGTGCAGTAAGGTTGGATCAAGTTTTGTTACATGTGACCAAATGAGTTCCATTAAGTGTTCGTCTTTTTATGAGTACTTAGATAGACAGATAAAGCGCCAGCGTTCTGGGTACTATTTACAATGACGGCCACCTAATAGCTTATAGGATATCCAGCGAAACAGTACTTTGGTTCCGTAGATGCTCTGCCGGTTGTAATCAAAAAATTATAACTTAATGATAAAACATTACTTAAAATCTTTGTCCTACAAATACATATCAAGCTGGGTATCTTAAGAGTTCAGTCATCTAGCTGAGACTATCCTATTGACTCTCCACTCGATCGGAAAAGCTACTTCTGTTTACCTTGTCCCAGCCATGGGTTTTCCAAGGTGTATGAATGCCCACGGGGTCTAGAGTTCTAAGCACGACAAAGCTGAAAAACCGATTCAACACCAATTTGATCCAATCCATTGAACATTTCGTACACCTGTATGAGGTCCTCATGTCGTGCTGTAAGAGTTGTCATTCTTTACATGCTTAACCACTGTTAGACTTCTAACTAAGACATATCTGCTACAGATTAGTAGCATCATAAATTAATGTTACCTTTAAGCTGGTGTAGATAATGGGATGCTTGAACATCAGCATTTGTAAACTTTGTGTGAGCCGGTCATAAATATAATGTTGTAGTGTCTTGTTCTTGCAACAGTTTAGTAACAAAAATATGAAAAGGTAATCAAGAGCTTCCAGACCGGCCCCTGATTCCGAGCCAGCGCCTCTGGCGAAATAGTCCATGGCTTGACAACAGACCCTGTAATATAATCCCAATTTTGTCGAAAGGACAAGCTTGCATCGGTGTGGACGGCAATGAAATTAAAGTTGCAGCTGATTAAACGGCCTCATGATAAGTAAGCATCAGGCCATCGAACATAAAATTAAGCAATTTCTGCTGGAGACCTAAAATGTTACAGATCAAACGTTGTACTGCACGATACCTCCCACATTGTAGTGCGCAATATGAGAGCGATAGCTAACCATGTATACGTCGAGGGACAACAGTAAATAAAAGGTATCGACAACCAATCATGTTTATCGCGCACCTGTTGTTAACAAGGACGGAAACCCATTGAATTAATAGCAGGGAATGTAAGAGGTGAAGCCAAAGCATTACCTCTGGAAAACACCTTAACCAGCCACATATGCGGAACAATATTGATTAGAATACAACTTCGACGCATGTTAAAAAATATGAATATATTTAATGGTTTAAGGGTAAAATGAAGGTTGCGAAATCAACATTGCTTCACAAATTGTGCTATTTAAATCGGCTGCTTGAGTAAAGATTCCGATAAAATCAGCAATTATGTGTAAACAACATCAGTTTGGAGGATACAATTCATACAAGCTTTGTCTGCTTTTTCGTGACCAGTGATTTATATCACATATAACCCATTATATATATATATATATATATATATATATATATATATATATATATATATATATATATATAATATATATATGTATAATATAAATATATGTAAATATATATATGTTTATATATATGTATATATATGCGTAAATATGTAAATATATATATTCATTTACATATTTTGACACATCTAATTACTTTGGTGTTCTAACGGGTAAGGCCTACGTCAGACATATTTTGACATGGATAAACTCTCATCATAGCAAGTGCATTAGCTGAGTCGAAAACATGTGCATTTTGTTTGAATTGCGTTATTCGTACATCGAATATTACGATGTAAGTCGTGTACGGAGGTTGTATGCGACACCGAAAGGACAATGAATCGCTATGTTAGCCAGGGGGACATCAGTATCGCTCCAGTTATGACGTGTAGCACACTGGGAAGCGGTTTTCCGCGCAACCTTCGCGTTTTCGTCGGCGCATGTAACCTACTTTCTATTATATATCATAATGATATTGTAGGGAATATGTGATGTCCGTATTCTAGTGCCTGTGATGTTGGCGATGTTTCGCAATATTATTCAAATTCAAATGCAACGATTCGCACTCTTTCCATTTCAACAAATGCCTACTAACGTCCCAATGAAAATTATCATAATTGCACATATGTGAAAGCGATGGTCATGAATTCTACTGTAAAATGGTTGTGTGAAATGCGAGTGAACATGTTGGTATCTTCTCCTTCTTAAATGACCGTATTAAAATATCTTCAGTTATACATTATCTATAAATAGATTTGATTAGGGCCTGTTGTCTCGAGCCTTATAAGATGAACACATGTTTTTCATCCCTCAACTATTTCCGTGTGGTGTCCAGGAAATTGAGGCATTTATATTGTCTGATTTCCGCTCAATTTAAAATAATTGAATATGTTTTGATGTCAGGTATCCATCCCTTGCATCAATCACCAGCGGCTGATATAGGTACCTATTTATGAACAGCCTTTTGATAGGCACCGAGTTACGTCTCTTATTTATTGCCGATGTCTAATCTAGCTAGCCAAGCCGCAGTTGATATTGTTTTTGTACCGAGCAATATTTGCAAAATTTTAAGATACTATTAAAATTAGGTTGAATATTGTTATGGCTGTTGCATAGGCGTTTGTCATGTAAATGGGCCGTGCTGATATGCACTAATCATATTCAATCATATTGCAGGATTAGCACTCTCGTTCATTCACGCATTTGGTGATGATGTCAACTGAGTTACATATAAATTTCAATTTGTAGCAGGACGCCCTTTAGGCCTGGTTAGGATTCTACTATCGTGTCAGTTAACCATATTTCATTTCTAACTAACGGAGTGTAATCTGCTGGAGGGTTAACGTGAAGGTAGGAAAGCCGTGGGTATTTGATAAAATACTTTCCTTCATTAAAGCACATTACTAAATACTGTAAGTAGTTTTTATCAACTGCAGGTCTATCTATATTGATACCAACTACAGTTGCTTTGTTCCGAATTTTCATATTCAAGCATAAAGGTGTTATATACTTTAGCAATAATATCTGTATGGTGTTCAAAATATGCTAATTTATCATTGCCTGCAGTCGTTCATCAAACAGTAATACAAAATACGTTTGCGATTTATTTGTCAGCTCACTGAACACCTGCTGTCTGAGGACCTCTTTTTTACCTTAGTACTTTAAATGGAATTCATTTGCTAGCACAGGACCAAAGCTTTTCGATCAATTAACTTGACAACAATGACAAATAGGTTAGTGGAGTACATGCGAATCCGATCGTCTTTATATTCACATTGTTCTTGTGTTGCATAGCAGGGAATGAATGTAACAATAATCCTTCATTTGCGGTGATTTTAAGAAGTCGCTGTTTTAGCTAGAAAGAGAGAATGCGAAATATCCACCCGATGCGAATTGCCGCGACCAGTATATACTGCGCTAGTTACCGCTTTTCCGCGCAGGGAGCACTGCCGGCAATTTCTAAAATTAGACATGAGCGTGGTCAGACCGACCAATGTATATTGATCGCTTCGAAAACGATTGAGTTTTCAACCATCATTGGCCGAAAGTTACTGTGATAATATTGGTATTAATGTGGATATTTTCACTGTTATTTGTTTGTTATTCATGAAATATGAAATATATTATATTTAAGTATCTATATATGGCACATTCAGCTGGTCTAGTGCTTGCCCATAACCTCTATACGCATCTTTTTTATATGCTGACGACAATTGTTTTGGTGTGGTTTTTAGGAGGATTGATCATGAATTAGTGTCATCTTCGTATTTATTGTGAACAACCTATCATTTGCATAGTGTTTGAATACAAAAGCTCTGATATCCTTATTCCTGTACTTACTTTAATTACTGATAATACATATTCATAGTCAAGTGTGTAAATTCAATGGATGGAAAACCAGTGGTTTTATTGATGTTATTTGAAAGAGAAATAAACACCTTTTCTATAACTAAAGCCGAGTAAAGGGCCAAGACATTTATTGTGAAACATGCACATAATACCGAAGTATTGTGCTAGTCATAGAAAGTATACTATCATATTGGAACCGTAAAATCCATTGCCAAAGACAATAACATTTCAAAATAAACATATTTTATACTATATTTCTTGCTTTATGCTGTGTTCCTCGATTCTGGTTTCCTAAACTGCGTGCTGTTGCTTGAGTGTGGGCTAGCCAGAGAAATAACACAGTCCGAGGATTAGAGTTCTCTAATTTATTCAAGTTTAATGGATTAGCATTGCTGGGATCTCAGTCAGATGAATAACAGAAATGGTTATAGTAATGATTTTCAAATTTCGTTAGTAATATATATATATGAATTGCTTAATAATTATACAAGTAGGGTAATTGTAGGTTCTTTAGCCCAAATGCTGACACTGAAATCTAACCTTTTTGACATTAATGGCATTTCACTGTATTACTCCGAGTAGAGACCAACCCACCAACGATAAGGAATACCCCCACTTCAGAGCATCATTTACCCACTTCGACTATTCCTTTCGTGTCCTAAGGTCTCAAGAGCTGCCAACAGCTGGCCTAGGATTAAAGCTGCTACCTTATCAGTAGGCTGTGGGTTGCAGGATTAGGGGCAGCCATGTGTCACAACGAAATCGCAGGGGAACCACCATTACCTATACTACTAAAGCTGTGACCCTCTCAGCAGGCCATGAGTCACAGGACAAAAAATGACACAAAATCAAATCGCAACGAATTCGCAGGGTTAGGGAGCCACGAGTTGCAGGGTACAAGGAACCACCGGCCACTAGTCATAGGTGGGTATTTCTTTGTGACTTGATTTTGTGTCATTTGAACCCCCTTTTAGACTAATAAAACATTAGATTAATGACGCCCCACCACATACGTGCGAAACAGGCTCAAGCCGACTATGCTGAAATTCACGACCAGTCCCTGCCACCCTATCCACGAACGAAGGTCGCCCTCGTGGAACTCATAAAGAAAAACGCCTTCGACAGGACGTACAAGGAGATGTACGCAAGAATGACAACCATGGCGGACCGTGACCCTCAGCCGCTGACTCCATCCCCCCCACTATGGTCTGAAGTGGCGAAAGCACCGGCCCCACACCCTAGGCCCGCCTCCAGGAAACCACTCCCCCGCGTAAGGCCGGTCCCAGTTCCCCGAACAAGCCTCAGACCAGTTCCTACTCCCCGCCTCAAATTCAGGAGAACCAAGCGGGCCATCAGCAACCAACTGCAAGGCTGGGTCATGAACGTTCCCTACTCTCCAGACCTCCTGACTTTTTAGAAAGGCATGCAACCCCAGGTTCGTAATGTTCTTTCAGAGGAGCTAAACATCTTAGGCGGCCTCAAGACCCAGTTTGCAATCAAGGTAAGCCTCTACAAGACCGACATAGATGGTGTCACAGAGTACATAGAACCAGACCTACGAAACAAAGAAGTCATTGACTCCGCGATAGACCAGGCCGGCCCCCAAATCCAGGAGATGCGGGAGAAGTGGCTTAACCTAGGTTCTGGGTGGTCTTCGAGGCGGTAGAAACCATCTGGATCGACATCGCCAAGTATCAAACACTCAAAGACGGCTCCTACCTCCTTGTACCGCCACCACTGGCAAACAAAGGGGCCATCATAAACGTAAAGAACCGAGACGACTTCTGCATACTATGGTCCATCATTTCAGCCCTCCACCCAGCTGCCCAGAATCCACATCGGCCCTCACAATACAATATCCAGTGGCTCATAAATAAGCTAAAGGGCTCAGGTGTGGCTTACCCCACCCCGTCTCACACGTTGGAAAAAATGAAAAGGTTCTTGACCTTAGCCTTAACATATTTGGCTGGGATGGGAAAACCGTCTTAGTCCAGCGGATCAGCAAATACCCCGGCAACTGTATAAACGTCATGCTGATCGAGAAGGATGGAGTATGCCATTACAGCTGGATCAATAACCTAGACCGCCTACTCTACGACTAGACGAAAAACGAGTGCGGCAAATTCTTCTGCGAACGCTGCCCCCACGGCTACACCACCTTGGCCCTACTCCAGGCCCACAAGCCAGAGTATGCAGGGGTCGGCCAATCAGCCGTGCGGGTAGACATGCCAGAGAAGGGGAAAAACATCCTATCCTTCCAGTCCGATGAAAAAGATCAAATCAGTTCTCTCCAGAGCCAGTCTCCATGCGGAACTGGCTGACTTTGAGGCGCTCACAGTGAAAAAGCAACTTCCGGCCCCCTACGTCATCTACGCTGACTTTGAGGCGCTCACAGTGAAGCTCCCAGGGCCAGCCCTCAATCCAGAAAAGAGCAACACCCAGAAGACGAGGTAGACATCATAGAGAAGTACATATCCCTATCCCTCGGACAGCTCCGCTTCATAGAGAGTGCACAGTTCCTCCTGGCCTCCCTCGCCAAGCTGTTCTCAGCCAATAGTCCAGACGCCGTCAGAGTATGAACCAGACCAGACAAAGCGAGGGTTATTCCTACGCAAGGGAGTCTTCCCTTACGAGTTCATGGACAGCAGGGATAAGTTTGATTCTCCCCTCCCGCCCATCCAAGACTTCTACAGCAAACTCTCGGAGCAGGGCATATCAGCCACAAACTACGCCCACGCGCAAAAGGTCTGGAGCACGTTTGGCTGCAAGAACATGGGCAACTACCACGACCTTAACCTCTGGACAGATGTCCTCCTCCTAGCCGACGTATTTGAAACCTTCTGGAAGACCAGCCTAAAGCAGTACGGCCTGGACCCAGCCCACTACTATACCAGCCCAGGCTGCTCGTGGGACGCTCTACTCGAGAGCACAGAGGTAAAACTCGAACTCCTCACCGACTACAACAAACACCTCTTCATCGAGAAGGGTCTATGTGGAGGAATAAGCATGGTATCGCGGCGCCATGCCAAGGCAAACAATCCCTACACATGGAGACTTCGACTAGGACAAGCCCCCAAGCTATATCCAGTACCTCGACGCCAACAACCTCTATGGATGGGCAATGAGCCAGGCCTTACCTACCTCTAACAATGAGTGGGTGAACCGTCCAGAGTCGCTCTCCAGACTATGCCGAGACTGGGTACATCTTTGAGGTCGACCTGGAGTATCCAGCCGAGCTTCACGACGACCACAACGACTACCCCCTGGCACCAGAGCGACTACTTGTCCAGAACGAGTGGCTCTCAGACTACTAGAGAAACCTCCTTAACGAATACAGCGGCCACGGAGTCGAGAAGCTGGTCCCAAACCTGAGGAATTAGGAGAAGTACGTACTCCACTACAGGAACCTCAAACTGTATCTCGCCCTAGGGATGAGGCTGACCAAGATCCACCGCGCCCTATCCTTCACCGGAGGCTCCTGGATGGAACCCTACATCTGGAAGAACACAGATCTCCGCAAGGCTGCAACCAGCCACTTCGAGAAGGACCTATACAAACTAATGAACAACTCCGTCTTTGGCAAGACCATGGAGAACATCCGCAAGCGGGTTGACGTGAAGCTGATCCAAGCTGCAGACAGCAACAAAATACGAAAGCTCATCGCCAGCCCTGTCTTTGCCCGCCAGAAAATATTCGACGACGACCAAGCCGCGATCCACATCCACAAGGCCCACCTGGTCCTCAACGCCCGGTTTATGTGCGGATGTGCATACACGATCTGTCCAAACACCACATGTATCACTTCTACTACAACACCATGAAGCCCCAGTACGGCCGCGATCTCAACCTACTCTACACTGACACCGACTCCCTCCTCCTGGAGATCCGCACACCAGACATCTACGCCGACATAAAAAAAGACAGTGACCTATTCGACACCAGCAGCTACGACCCAGCCCACCCGCTCCACAGCAACGAGAACAAGAAGGTTCTAGGAAAGATGAAGGACGAGTGCGGCGGTGCACCCATCAGGGAGTATGTAGGCCTGCGCCCAAAGATGTACTCCATCCTAATGTCGACCCAGGAGGAAATCAGGAAAGCAAAGGGCGTAAAAAAGGTAGTGGTCAAGAAACGCCTGCGCCACGCCCAGTACCTTGAATTGCTGTTCGACCAGAAGCGGTTCCGCCATGGGATGAACATACTCCGAAGTGACAGTCACAAGATATATGGGCTGCACGTCAACAAGGTGTCTCTATCCCCCTTTGATCCACAGCGATGGATAGCTGCAGGTGGCGTACACACCCTGGCCTACGGGCATAGCCGCACCCATGCCTACAGACGGGGTGTATCGTATTCAACCATGGGTGTATCCACAGCTTCCACCAACGACCGGCCAATGAGGGGTGATGGTGAACTTTCCGCATCACTGTTGGACACCTCTCCCTCACCCTCTACCCCCTTTGCAATCAGGAGATCATCCACCATGCCGGGTATAGTGAGACTGGTGGTGGCCTGGGGAGAGCGTAAAGGAGTGGTCTTCCTGGCCTGAGTGGGTTGGTGAGCAGCACCACCTGGCGGACGTGGGGGCTTGGTCTTCCTAGCTCGAGAAGGTTTATCTAGCACACCTACCTCAGTCATACCAGTCTCAACGTTAGTCGCCATCCAGGACTTCCTGCCCTCAAGCCTCTTCTTCTTCCTCATGAGGTTGTGGTTAACCCTTTCATATCCACAATCCATACATAATTTTAGGTTATTTTTAATGCCCTTCTGGCACTCTACACAAAGTCAATTTACGATCCCCCGCTTAATCTTAAATCTGTGCATTGCGCAAAAAGTCAAACTTACAGTGCCTGTCACAAGGTTCTCTCTTCCAGGGCACTTTCCAGTTGCTTCCATTACTACCTATCTGCCTTTTGTTTAATTGGTAATACCATCTGGCGGTAACTGGGTATTTGGCGGCACAACAAGCAGCTCCTCCTTTACAAAGCACCGAAGTACAGGCTCACCAGATTTAGTGACAGAGCATCGAATCCGGTAAACATTGAGTGACCACACATGGTCAGTGGCCCGCCGGGGCTGGTCTTTCTCTGCCTCACCAGGCTGGTAGAGATAGCGAACACAAACACCAGAGGGAAGCTTTTGCTCTTTAACCCCCAGCAGGAGCCTTGGTACGACTGCAGAGGGCTTGTGTGCAGCTCGTTTTGCCTTTATAGCATTTTTGGGCTTTTTTGCAGTCAAGCGGGTCACCTCATCATTTATCGCAGCCGAGAAACCCACTCCCTCCATCGTGTTCCAGTATCTCTTAACTCTACGGCATACTGGTGATCAAGAGTCGCTCAGCCAGTGTTCGGTTAAAACGTTCCACTATAGGCTGATCTCGATGGATATTCACACAGCCACGCCTGACTGATACGCCATGTTTTGCTAGCAGCTGATTCACTGCTCCCATAAATTCCCGTCCGGGATCGACCTGAAGTAGTTTAGGCCACCCAAGCAGTCATTGCTTGTATATCCTCTCAAGCGCACCTGCGACCTCTTTAGCCTCTTTTGTAGTCAATGACTCAGCAGCCTTGTAGCATGAGGCCACATCAACCCCTGCTACGGCATACTTGTATGTCCGGCACTTCATAACATCATGAGGAAGAAATAAGAGATCGGCTTGGTGAACCTCATTAGAGACATGGACATCAAACTTTGGCCATGGAATTTGTTTTGGCACTGGCAGGTAGATTTGCCATATAGCTTGCTTTGTTAGCCACCCCCTGGCAACTTCCTCAGAAACCCTCGCTTCTGTTGCAAGCTTCTTGATAGCTGTTATGCATTTCCAGTAGACCTTAGGACTATAGTATATCTTCGGCATGCAACGATCCATACAAAGTAAACGCCCGGGTCTCCAAATGTATGCAATCAGCCCAGTCGCAGCCATACCCAGTATAATGAACGCCATCTCACGCCCTTGTTGAGCATCTGAGTGCTTGTAGAAGTCTAAAAGCTGAGGCTCAGGGCCCAGCGGGTCGATGGTTTTATTCGTAATCAGGGAGTACTCACGCATAGCCTCGTCCTTAAAAGTAAGCTCGGCATGTCCCTGGCAGCGCAGTTGCTCATTGATGAAGTCTAAACACTAAGTTCTCTTCTTGGCTCATGCTGCCTGAGCAGATTGAAGCTGCTCGATTGCCATATCATGGCGTTTACATTCCGCATCCACTTGGCTGCCTCATAACCCAGAGAATGCAAGGGCGTTAACAAGAGCGCCTCCAACAAGCAGCGCGGGTGTGGCCATTACTTCAGTATATCAACTGGTAAGATTCCTTGTTGAATTAGCATATCCTTTGTGGCCATAGCTAGTGATACATCGGCAACAGCAATAACCAGGTCGCGTTGGTTGAAATCAAGACGTGGCACTCTACCACCCAGAGCCATCTTAGCAAGCTTGGCATAACCTGTTGATTTACCGGAAACAACTGCGCCGTGGTAAGTGTGTTGACGAGCATTTTTCCATCAGTAATTGGTGTTGTCATCTTATTCCATATAAAACGGATCTTTTAAATGAGCGTTCATAGGCTTTTGTACACAACCTGTTTAGGGTGTGAGACTACCATCTGGTGCCTGTAGCAATACAATGCGAGTCCAAACACCCTAACAACCAAAGGCGCAGCCCATCTTCCCTACCCCCACCTTTCCGGAGGCTTGCTGGTTGATATTGGCTCGACAGCTTCGTCTCTAGCATTTGTAAGCGCGGCCTTAGCCTCTCAGAGCTCTCTCAGATGCTTATATTGATTGGCTTTCTGAGCTGCAGCACCCTTTTGTCCTGCCGCAACCCTTTTAGCGTTTTTCGTAGTGGTCACTACGCGGTTAATAGAGCTAAAAACATACCATAGCGAAGACATAGCTCACAAGTGGCAGTGCTCTGTAATTATCTTTGGTTGGTGTTCTGGTGGGATTGGTAGAAACATACAAGCAATACCTGAGTATAGCTGTAGCAATGATTGACCTAGAGTGCGCGTCATGCTAGCGCCTAGTCGAGCCTCGTATCTCACATACAGCTTTATGATCTCTTCATCAGACTGATTCAACCTGGTCAATTGTAAGGCGCTCCAAACCATGGTACTGACGGGCCTGACCCCCGGCTATGACGGCAGCAAGTCTATCTCTCATAGCAGACATATCTACACCAGGGTTGACACTAGGTTCCGTTCCCCCAGACTTTGTCTCCACTAAGCTATTCGTGTCCTCTTCAAGGAGTTTATCAATAATGGTATCAGGATCCATGAATATACGTATACACCTTTGAGCTTCAAAATACTGCACCGCTAGCCAGATGAAGAAACCTAAATTGGTTACTGAGGCAGCAGCTGCTATCAAGGCGAATATCACTTCAATCGACGGCATATGCAGTAGGTTGATCAGTCTCTGCAGCAGTTTTGCGTGCCTGGTCTTTGCTAGTAGTTGGCGTACTGTGGCACGTTCCTCCTTTGGTTGGAATTACATCATTTTCACGTAAGGCGTCTTCAAACGAGTCACGGTCCTTGGTGTGAAAGAGCACCATCCACCGAGTCTGCTCACGTAAGTCCCTCAGCACAGAGTTGTACTTTTGGGTGAGGACCCAGACACTTTGCTGCGCATGGCGGCCGCTAAATGCCAGTTCGGATACATGTCTTTCTTCTTGGTTAGGGCCTTTGTTGCCGAACAGTCATCAATAATGTAGAGGGTAGGCTCGCCCTTTGAAGCAGTGGTAGAAAGCCCTCAGGTGGTCATGGAGCCGCTCCCCTGGATCAACAAGGTAGACCTCTAGTCATCCCACACCCATGACCACGATTGATAGGCCTCGTTGTAACGTATAGAAGGGCAGAGGATTACAATATTCTCGAAGGCACCGAAGAAGGGCCCTTTAAGTAGGTCGAGGATGAATGTGGTTTTCCCACATCCTGTCTGCCCACAAACAATTGCCGAACAGAGACCATCTGGAAATGTAAACTCAGTTTTTGGTTTCATCAAAACCTTGTTAGTAGACTGCGCTGACGAGCCTGCCATCTTTAATGTTAACCTGTGCATCCATTATAATATACATATAGGCGTTCAATGCACTGGCTGCCTGTGATTTTTTCGTGATCTGTTTGGTGATACTCTCAGACGCATTCTCCACGGCCCTGGCTCTACCATGCAGCTGGTCGTCATCACTTGCCCTTAAGTCGAGCCACAGAGAATATTTACTGGTTAGGTACTCTCCTAGGGGCACATCCGACAATGCCAAGTCTTTTACAGCTATTGCTACACTGGGGTCTCGTTTACTCGTTGCTGCATAGGCCTTCTGCACCTGATCTCACTGCTGGTAGCCACGCATGCCTTGGGCATAGAGTTAGTTAGAGATGCCCACAATGGTCACCTCAACTTTTGTAATCTTTGGGTTGTAGAACTCCTCTGTCTTCCTGGTGTATAACAACACTGCGGTTAAGATCAGTCGAGGTCAGCGTGATTGTAAAAGCCAGCCGTGCTGTCCCTGGAACAATGACGTCGTCTGCGCCTAGATTGGGGAAGCGAACCAGCAGTTGTTGGTTCTGGTCAATAGTGCTTGGATTGTTTGTAACAACTACACACTGTCGCACACCCTTTACCCCGGGAGGGGTGAGGAATGAGACTAACTTTGATGATGAGTAGCCTAACCTCATTGACGAAACTTATGATACGTCGAGTACGACTAGTCCACCATGGGCTATCACTAAAATGCCTGCTGGGTTAACAGAAGATCAGGTGGGTTCCAAAGAAGAAACTGAAGTCTTAGTTATGAAGTGGGAGAAGGCAGTGTCTAACCATGGGCTGCAGGCCACTCTAGAGTTTAGATCGTCTAAAAGAGGTGACCTTTGGGTTAAGTGGGGCCGAGAATGGAAACTTCTGACAAAGAAGAGCAATCCCAACAAATTCCTCTCTCCTAGGAGTATCTTAAATTCCGGTGGTACACAGCTTGCTCGGGCTCTTGGGGTTACCCCTCAACTATCTACAAAGGCAGTAAAATCCCTACAAGGCGTTGATAAAGCAGCTGCTAAAGCAGAAGCTAGAGAGATTGAAATGAGCGCCCTCGACCCAGAAGCCGTGACAGAGCAAGGTGGTGTGGATGAAACAGGACAATAGATGACATTCGTAACACCATACAAGACCTAGGTACACAAACAGACAACGAACTACCACCCAGAGAGCTTATGGGGCTTGACAAGGCTATGCAGGTGGTGACCTGGTCAACAACCTAGCTAAGATAATTTAGATAGAAAGGGATATAGCCCGACGGGAATCTAAAATCGCAAACCTGGAGAAGGAAGAGAGGGGTGATAGTCAAGCATGGAGATTACAAGCAAATGAGCTTGCAGAGCTGTACGACCTGCGGCGTGTCCGTGATGAGGCTGCCTCTGTAAACCGTGAACGTGGGGGCTGCTCTTTCGGTGATATGATAACCACAAACATTGCTTATCCTGTGTCAAAACGTGTTACTGTCGGAGCTGTGAATGAGTTGGGGTTTCAGATAAGGGATAATAAGGGACGTATATTGAACAATCACGACCTTCCTATAGGTGTTGTTCTTCAATTTACATGATGTCAAGCGAGTATTTATTAAATTCAACTGAAACCGGATCAGGGCGGCGCCGACCTCTCGGAATATGCCACAAAGACCTATGTATCTATTGGTGACTCACAAAAAATGGATAAAAGTGGCGGTACTATGGCTGGAGACCTTGAAATGGGAGATAATAAAATCGTTCAGTTGGGAGACCAATATCGCATGAAGATGCTGCTAATAACAAGTGTGTTGATGAGAGACACAGACAGCATCGTAGGGACCTGAGAGAACACATAAACTCCCAGACTATATGGCACTATATGGGCAAAAGCAAGTAGCCCCCTTCGCAGAGGATATGAGTGGTCGTTTGGCCATGGGGCTAAGAGTCTAAACTCACAAGACTCAACCTGTGGATATACGATGACATGTGGTGGTAGGATCATTCGTATGGGGTTGTCTTCAGGTGTTGGTGCTGATAGTGGTCCTATAGCAGTCGTTCCAGTTATTAATGGAACGAATCAAGTGGTAGGAATAAGTAAGCCTGCTGTCCAACGGTCTGTTGTAATATCTAGCTCACTAAACGCTATGGTATTCTGGTTATTTACTTGCAGTCCCAGCACAAATGCCACAGCTATTATAGTCAATGTCCACATTGCTTGAGGTGGAATAATTTATCATTTCCTTATGTATTTTAGTGTATTCATCGTTTGATATCTTCATGGTACTGTAATGATATTATTAATGGCACAATAAGTTCTTAAGCTTGATGGCCATACATAAATCTAAACTAAATGAGTGTTCATAATATCAGGTTATTTTATTTCAGACATGCCGACAAGCATACAAAAATATGGAGATAATTGAAAAAGAATGTGCAAGATGTTGTAACAGCTTGATGGTGGCTGTCAAGCCTTGGTTGCGTGGTGAATGGAGAACAAACAACGTTGCTGTTACTTCTTAATTGCAGTCAGCTTCTTGTCATACCTGTTATCAAAAAATATTTCTGACATTGTTTACAAAAAGTACATATAGATATACAACATTCAATCATATATATATATATATATATATATATATATATATATATATATAGATATATATATATATATATATATATATATATATATATATATATATATATATATATATATATATATATATATATATATATATATATATATATATATATATATATATATATATGTGTGTGTGTTTGTGTGTGTGTGTGTGCATCTGACTATAATATTAAATGACCAAAGCTTTGGGCAGGCTGGATATTCAATTAGCCAAGAAACAGGCAATGAAGGTGATATTGGGGCATCCCTCATCTCCTGCCACAGTTGTGGATACTCATGAATCTTTTCACTGCGACTGATACTGAACAGGGAAGAAGATTTCTTTTGTTACACAAAGGGAAATATGAATTGATCACACACATCTTATCTCATATGCTAATCAATTTTTAAGATATCACGCCAATTACCTTGCTCAACTTGCAATGTGCGTATATCAGTCGAAGAGACAAATGCCTGCAGTTAAATCTGTGCCTAAAGTGATAGGCACTGCAGTTGGTCAAGCTACCTTACTAAAACTCCTCGCCTGGAAGGGGTCAGTGGCCAGAAGCCATTCCTCAAAAGTTTGTAAGGTCACTCTCTTCCAAGCTTCAGTGAACTGTAACACCTGAGTGGGTGCATCCTGCATGACTGTAACATGCACAAATAGAGAGGCTTATAAGATATGCATGTACATATGCTTAACATTTTTCACCTCAGTTATTGTATTACCATAATATTTATATTAAATCTATGAACAATTCATATGCATTTTTGCTGTGTCAGGTTCAATCTATGTGTGAAGGAAAGAAATGGTTAGGTGCGTGGCTTATTTCGGTTAACTTATTTAAATATCAGTAAAGATTATGGTGCGTTCTGGGGATGCATTGGGATCCATGATTTACTCCACACCCGGGAGATCAGCAGTGATAAAATGTTTGCCCTGAATAGAGTAACACAATCCAAAAAGGACCATAAGTAAGTGTCAGTAACAGTTATTTCTTCATTAATAATACATACAGCAGTGGCGCCATACTTGCCACTCATGAACGGGTGCTAAATGCAGGTGTACAGCACAGCCATAGCAAAGTCAGATTCCAGACAGGCATCAGAACAACAATAGGGTGCATCTGTACTACCACAGCACCAGCAGTGAAGGTGGTTATTATATGGTGCTCCCTGTTTGCTATGGTAAATTCCTCGTTAGTCATATTTTCATACTATGACCGGGCAACTATGTTATTCAATCGGACAAGTAAAAATTAGCAGAACTTGC
The DNA here is from genome assembly GCA_034190875.2 of Urechis unicinctus. Lineage (NCBI taxonomy): Eukaryota > Metazoa > Annelida > Polychaeta > Xenopneusta > Urechidae > Urechis > Urechis unicinctus. The sequence continues at coordinate 2,647,323 of CM067351.1, read as the reverse complement.
CCGACTGGACAAGCATGTTTCAGAGTTGTGTTTCTCCCTGAGCTAAAACTTTGGAAGATTTAAAAACATGAGGAGATGTTACCAAAGTGTTGTATAACTTCCATATACAGGAATAGTACTGGTTATAAAAAAAGTTAAATTTTCACGTGCTGCAGTAATTTACAAGCTTAGGCTGAGCACTCTGGTAGCCTCACTCACTGGTCTCCAAGGTGTAATTTTGACAACTATCCTAACTTAATTATCGGCGCAATATGAAAAAAAAAGCTGCGCGCGACTAAACATACTAATATTGTTAAATATAAACGTCAGAATTTTACGCTCAAACAAATAGCCACAATTTTGTTTGAAAACGATGAATTAATCAGATGAAAATCTGGCTTATATTAATACGCTGAATCAGAAGCCCGTCGCTTGGAAAACGCGACGAGCTTATAGAGGCTAGGATCGACTCTTTCGAGCTAACCTGTAGTCAAATCAATATGGGCGTGGTCGATAATATGAGTTAATATACGAGGAAAACTAACTTGCGTATAAACCTCCCCTGTATTAAAAGATTAAGAACTGGAGTCGATCATTTAAATTACCTTTTAGTTTTTCTGTACTACGAAGAAAACATGGCTTAATCCTGTATTTAGTGACACAAGATAAACTACGATACAGTAAATTTGTCTACTAAATTGTCGGCAGGTAGTTCCAGGGATCATCGGTTATTTCACTTCTCAAACGCACTTATTGAACACAAGGATCGCTCCTCAAGCAAACCATTGAACCGCGCAATGGGCACGGCAAGGATCAGCCACAGTCATGTCTAATTATAGAAATTGCCGGCAGTGCTCATTGCGCAGACAAGCGGTCACCAGCGCAGTTTAAACTGGTCGCCGCGATTCGCATCGGGTGAAATATCAGGGGGCTTAATGTGTTGATACAGTGCCAATAAGCTCGTATCGCTGGTACAAAACACAAAAAACTAATCTGGAATATGTTTGAATTCACCTACTACCAACCGTTAAACCACAGGCAAAGAAATGCACAAGTAATGTCAATTCATCAATCATAGAGTTAATATGTCATTAGGTCGACAATCAAACGGAAATTGTTGTTGTTTTGTGGGGGTTTTACAAACTGGGCCTAATCACAAAGATGCTAGCAACCTGATCAATCTCGGATGAGGTCGATATTCTGGTACATAGACAACTAAACAAACCAAATCAAACTTGATCAATCAAAATCTACGAATTGTAAATTTTTTTATTGATTTGAGAATTATAATCATTGATTTTGGAATAAATTGAATGGTATGATTGCTAACATACAGAACCAAAATAATGTTATTATAAGGGGATTATTTTAAGGGAAAATCTAAGCATTTCTCTACGGCAGACGTCAAGTATCAATTAAAATACTGCCCACCCTATTGAAGTAAGACTGTCAGTTAAATCATACTTCATTACCTGTAGCACAAACCAATTGTCTAGCTATCATAGCCCAACCAAAGATCTTATAAACATAAGCTACTTCGAGACATTACGGCGGAAGACGTGAGTCATTAGAGACCTATTCTAAAATCAACACATGATTTTCGGTTCTCTCATAACCTTTGTCGAATATCGACAACTCGTAACATGAAACACCCAGCAGCATTATTGTACAAACCAGATTACCACTGCATCAAATCAAAACAAGTGATTATCTCATTACATCAGCCAATAACAAATGATGAATATACCATATGGTCACCATGCAAATATATACAATACATTACCTATGCATATAAATGTGATATTTAACTACATCACGATAATTTTGGGCTCAAGGGTTTCAGTATGTTGCACACGGACACCCATCCGTCATAAAGCGTGATATTAGGTACTTATTATGCTGTTCAGCAGTCTTCTAACGAAGTATTGATTGGTCATATAAAAAACATGAAAGCAGAACTTTCTAAAGACTTTGAATTTAACATGTTTCATATACTTAATGAGTAAGAGAAAGATAGAAGGGGGAAGGAGAGCAAGAACGAACGCAAGTAGCCTTGTGCCCTGAATACTGTACTTGCCCAACAAGTTATTGCATATCAAACTATACTTTAAACGGAGGAACAAGTACTTTCTTACCTGCAATTGTGTATTTTTTGTAGATGACAAACATTTATATTATGTAAATTAAAGGCTCAAGAAGAGTAACAGACAACCACACAGCATAATCTCCTCACTTGTCGTTTTTTCGGCTGATAAGTGCTTACTTAAATCGTAAGTATAAGAGTGTGGGGTAGAAATGTGATTGCATTGTTCGTTCGTTAGCCAACGTTTCAATATCTAGGAGCTGCCACCCATTACTAGGCAGGGTCTTAGAGACCCGTCCACCTGTCCAATCGACGGGTGAGTCGTAAAATTGGACGGGCTGGAATTTCCCCTACAGCCCGTCCACCCGTCCACTCGTCCACGTGCCTCCCAGGCCGGATACAAGGAAATTAGCCAAGCTATTTTAAACAGCTCATTTAAAGAAAAACAGCGAAGCACTATGCTGGCCACTCAACTACAATAAAAAAAAACACTGTTGTGTTTGATAAGGCTTCTTATGACGTATGGGGTTTAATCAACGCCACAATACTTTAACGACGGTGAATGGAGTTAAGACCAGCTTCTCCTCCTCGCAAAACACGGTCACAGTCCATGTCGATCGTATAACTTCTCTCTAAAATGATACACGTTATGATCGAGTTTTGTAAGAATGATTACAACTAGAAGGCTGACCTACATTGTGCACGGTCGATTGGGACATCATTCTGAAATGTGTATATATACATAAATATATATATATACACATATATATATATAAATATATATATAAATATATATATATATATATATATACATGTATATATATAGGCATCATAGATATACATATATATATATATATATATATATATATATATATATATAGTATATATATATATAGATATATATATATATATATATATATATATATATAGATATATATATATATTTGGATATCACTTCACTTATGACATGAACGAAAGAAAAATATATAAATCAGGGAGAATGGCGGGGACGTTGCACAGAAGATATATAAGATAGAGAGAGAGAGAGAGAGAGAGGAGAGAGAGAGAGAGAGAGAGAGAGAGAGAGAGAGAGAGAGAGAGATATAGAGAGAGATATATATATATATAGAGAGAGGTATAGAGAGATCTATATATATAGAGAGAGATATATATATAGCAAGATATGGATTTTGAGAAACATATATATATACCAAGATAGAGATAGAGAGATATATAGAGATCTATATATAGAGAGATATATATATATATATATATATATATATATTTAGATATATTTATCCATATATATATGATATATATAGATATATATATATATATATATATATATATATATATATATATATATATATATATATATATATATATATATATATATATATATATATATATACTACAGATGATTTTTCGTACTCTACTTTTTGTGAATGTATCGTGATCAAATCTGGGAACACATCTTCTGGGTCCAGCTGTAAAGCCTAGGATTGTCACTGTGTGATTATACGCAGTGTACACATATTAAGAGGTTGTTCCTATAGGGCGCATGTACTAGGTTATGCAAGGTACATGCTAGGCTATTCTTAGTTGTGTTAGGTAAATGCTAGACTCTGCTTGGCTGGCCTTTTCCTTCAGTCTGTACTTATAAAAATATAAAAAGGGTAGGAAGGCGTTCTAGGAAGGTAAGAAATGCGTTCTGGGAAGAGAAGGATGGCATTCTGGGAATGGTAGAAAGGTATTCTAGGAAGGGTAGGAAGGCATTCTAGGAAGGGTAGGAAGGCGTTATTGAAATTGAAGGTAGGCGTTCTGGGAAGGGTTGGCCAAAAACCACGAAATACCAAGGAATACCTCAAGTCACCCAGTATCAATACCAGTACAAGGAATACCCAGCTTTTTGCATAAATACTAAGTACCACAACATACCACATGCCAACGGCCTATCTGTGGTATAGGATCTAGCAGCCTGCAAAAAGTATGGAAACCACAGGAGGAGCAGTATGTGTAATGTTCAAATCAAGATATATACCGTTAATTAGCTTTGCCATTTTTCCAATGGAAATGGAAAATTTGAAAGCAACCCATTTTCTATTTTTGTATTAGGCCAACACATATAGAAAATTACATACATTTCATTTTTATTTCCATATCTTCGATTTCATTGCATTACAAACTAGAATATTGGTTTAGTTGCGTTTTCCATATTTTGATCGAATTATTTAAATTTTAGTTTAAGTGTGGCGAAAATTATTGCACATTTTCTCAATCTATCTGCGCCATACGAATTCAACCAACGAAAATATCGGTATTTCATTCTGATAGCAAACGCATCACACTTGATTTGACTGACACGGCAAAACGACCCGATATCAATTAAGTTACCGTTCTAAAACACTCCCTTTGTGTGCGGACGTGGTAACATCTTCCCCCCCCCCATACGTGTTATCCCCCCCACCCCGCCTCTATTATCACATTCATACACATCTTTCAAAAGTAAACCATTTTTCCCAATAACAATTAATAGCAAATTCAACATTCAAAACATATAATAAATATACTTCATACAATCAGCAAAAAACAATTGGCGTCTTCAACGGAGATTGTTAAGTCTCAGGTGGTACAAGTTCCTCAAAATCAGAATTGTGTGAAAAAGCTGAATGTTTGGAGGTATCATCACATTCATTGGCCTTTCTAGATCGTCTACACGTGCATCTGCAGTGGCATACATCGTCCAAGGGGCTAGCATTCAGTTAGATCATTTATGATCAAAATAGTCCATTAAAACTTTTTCACAAACAATTAATCTGCTGTCATTGCCTAACCATGTAAATACCAAGGGTACCAAAAGATAACCCAACAAGGAAACGAAATCACCATATTACACCACCGTGGCCTCGTCAAAACTCTTGGCTAGACTCCCTACGAGCAGCCATCAGTCCGATGTTTCCACAAGTTAAGACAAGAACGTCTCGCTCCGTTTGTCGTGGCGTAAATAAAATCGACGAACCGCAGCTGTGCTAGACTCTTCGTGTTACTCCCGGCAAGAAAAACCCGAGCAAGTGACCTCAGCAAACATATTTATAAAGAAAGTGATGTATCATCAACAGATACTTATCGATCTTTTGGCGTTAATGTACCCAAAAGCAACTTGATACAATGATAAATGCCATAATGAGGTCATTAAGTGCTATTGTTCGTAACTATTTTCAAGAGCCTTTAACCTTCCACCTATGCTTCGTAATCTAACCTCTATCTTAAACGTGATCTCGTTAATTGCCACGGTCTTAAAATGAGTATGATTGATTTGCACAATATATGCAAAAGCTATGATGTATTCTTCATACAGGAATCTTGGCTAGGCAACAATGAGTTATACAAAGAATTCATCCGGATTTTGTAGGCTTAGGTGACAGTGCCATGGGCAAAGGTTCTTAAACAATACACATACGTCTCTATGACGGTACTGGCAAATTAGTTAGTAAGAAACTCTTGTAGATTTCACCACCATGATGAAGACACGCTGCTTTCAGTTACTCTATTTTGTGGCAATGACACGGTTCTCTTAATTAATGCTTACCAACCCCTACAATGTGACGGTTACGTGGAGTCTTACCTTGAATATACCGGTACACTCAGAGTTTCAACTTAGATTTGGGTTTGAACTGCGCGAAATGTGTTCAGAATCTAATCTTGTGATATCTGACTATGAATATCTAGTTAGATTGTCTGGTTTATTCACATATGCTAGTGATGCACACTCGTCGCCGTCATAATACCTTTATTTCCCAGTCATGAAATGCATAACATTCTGTCAGATGTGCAAATCGTGGTCAAATTACCATGTTCGAATCATTTGCCAATTGCGGCTTTGTTTTGCTTTATTGTAAGCTCACAAAAAGCTGCTAGTAACGATCCACGTTAAAAACCCCTTGATAAATGGGTTGGGTCCTCTCCAGAGCATATTGCTCATCAAAAGCTGCCAGAGCGTTATTTAATGGATGTGGCGCTACAGGACACTCTTACCTGTACCGATGCAAAATATCCCTCTTCTGATTACAGAGCGCAGATTAATTGGCTGTTTTGCAAGATTTCAAAAGCGGTACGCAAGGCCTGTACGCATTGCTGAATTTAAAGTTAACAGTAACCGCGATTTCATCGAACCTGGTTTTAATGCCTACATTAAGTACGTGGTAAGGCATGGGTTTTAATGTTTTGACATCAGAAACAGTTAATCTGTGTTAAGTGGGATGGTTTATCGTTGAGATATTTTCCTCTATCTAATGGAGTTCGACAAGGTGGAATCTATCCCAAAGCTTATTTTATGCGAATGTCGATTGTCTTTCATATCATGCACCGGCCGTTTTATCAAAGATATTTATATTAACCATGTATTTAATGCAGGCGATTTATGTCGGATGTCGCATTGTGCCAATCGGTTGCTAATCTTCTTGGTATTCGTTTTCGATTCGAAACCTTCCATGATAAAGTGCTTGATAAATCGAAATCTGTATTCATTGTGTCTAAAGATCCGTAAACGATTCCGTCCAATAGTATCGTTGAATGATAGGCAATTGCAGAGTGTTCAAAAATGGAAATATTTAGGAATAATGGTTAATGCAAATTCCTATGATGGTGATGATATGGTCGGACAAATGCGAGTTTTAAATGGTTGGTCTTAAACAACATCTCTCCCAATGCTCATTGCATGTAGAACTTAGAACTGGTCAAACTTACTGCAGTTCAGTTTATTGTTCATATCTATTGGTGTTTTGTACATAACATCGATAAATAAAGTTAGAGTATATATATTTCAGGTGTGTCAAAAACCGACAATGCCAGCCATTTGTTCGCCCTAAAGCGTATTTCACGATTTCAAGCGAATATTGGAATGTCAACCTACGCATTTATAAGAGAAATGAAACTTCAAATTGTCAATAAAATCTTTTAATAATATTTTTCATATTGAGTCTGGTGCCATATGAACCTATTCGTATCTTTATTTACTTTCTCCCCATTGAGCACAAACTTTTAGGCATGTTTTATGTACTATGGACCCGTTGCATGAATAAACCTTTAAACACCACCCCCACTCCCACACAAATTAACCCCCAAAAGAACACAAAAGATATCTTTGTGGATATCATGAATATCAATCTTCGTATAAATTCCTCGTCAACGCATTTGTATCATCTCGACTTGATTATTGTAATTCGCCGCTGTATGGAGCCCGTTCATACCTTATCGCAAAACTGCAACACACACAAACTAGTGCCGCCCTTCTGGTTGCAAAAGGCAAGCACGGGGATAACATCATGCGGACCCTTCATGCCTTCCTGTGGAAAAACGCATTATATACTTAATACTTCTGCTCACTTTTAAGGCTGTGAACAAAACCACGTCAAGCAACATACAGGAACTTATTGAGGAATACCAGCACGTGAGGGGTCTTCAATCTGTAAACAAGCATACAAGTTCCAAAATCTCCAAATATGTCTTAATATGCTTGATTCATTAGTCAAATCTGAAGACATTTCTTGTTAGTCAGTGCTATGACAATAAACAGCCAGCTTCAGCGCCTTTGAGCAGGACTATATCTAGGAAACAGTCGCTAGGCAAACTGTTTTCGATGCATGAGCGCATGTGTGTGTGTGTGTGTGTGTGTGTGTGTGTGTGTGTGTGTGTGTGTGTGTGTGTGTGTGTGTGTGTGTGTGTGTGTGTGTGTGTGTGTGTATGCATGCATGTGCATGAACATGTATGTATGTGTTTATTAATACTACATTTGCCATTAAGACACGTTGGCGTAATTTTAACTATATTTGCCAGACAAAAATATTTACTGGACATTTAGATGTGCGGCATGTATTTCAGATGTTAGTTTTATCACTTTAAGGACGTATTCGCATTCCGTTTTTACGAATGAGTTTTGTGGTGCTCAATTAGTTCAATTATTTGCCTTTTTTTACATTAGATGTAGAATGATCTGACGCTGAGTGATTTGAAGCTCTTGCACGCGTATCTTTTTTTACGCTAAAACCTATAAATGCCAGACCCGTTCGATGTTTGTTTATTAATCGTTCTTTACGGGATGTATTAACGTGACTTTGATCTTTTTGTATTATTTCAGCATGGATCATAATCGTAAATACGAAAACATATAATAAGATCCTTTGTCGTGAAGCAGACCAAGGCTCGTGTATCTTTAATGGATGTTGGCAGCAATCCGCGTCTTAGCCCAGCCTGTTGTCAAAAATCTTTGGGGTAGATACTCATGCGGTTCTGTGGTCACTGATGCGTTTTAATAACTGGAATATGTTAAATTATTCATCTGTCACGGGATTATCATGGAAAGGAAAAAGTATTGTCAACTGTGATGCAAATGTGGTGTCTTTGTATGTTTGTATGCATGTATGCATGATTGTATGTATGTAACCACAAAGTAGTGATTCTACGTGAGTTATCCAGCGCTAGTAAAGCACATTACGAAGAAGCGAATTATGATGACGCAGTAGAGACGGAACGAGATCAAGCCGTCAGAAAAAAACTCATACCTTATCTAGACAATATAACTCAGGATGGTAGTTAAATGGCATTTTATTGTAAGCTGTACAGCAAAGCGCGGTATTTTAATGCAACAGCTCCGTCACCAAACATGTCTATGGGTCAATTAGTCCGAGCCCGTATGACCTCCATTTAACACCTTTACGCAAGCAAACGTAGGTGGGACATTGATATTAGGCAAGAAAATGGAATTTGTAATGCAATGCATGAAATGAAAGGAGCGCTGTTGACAATACAGAACCGATGGCAGCCTGGAGAACGTAGATGATGAATTACATGTCAAAAGCAAAGCTGAGGCGGCGTGCATCATCTGAAGGCAATATGGATCGATATGTGCCGGGTAACAGTAACGAATGGGCCAAAAATAAGGTTTTCTGCGAATATTCGGAAAGCATATGATAGATGTCATGCGATTTTGCGAAAAAAATATTAATTTAGACATTTAGTACCATGGAGTATCAAGTCTTGTTCAGAGCTGATTGTACGATGTACACCCATAATCGATTAGCAATTATTGCCCGATTTATATTGTTCTTACGATTCACGGCAATTCAAAGTAATCAAGAGGTTTATCAGTTAATGGGAATTATCGGCAACATTTGAATATACAAATACATATATATATATATATATATATATATATATATATATATATTTTTTTTATACAAATATATATATATATACATATATATATGAATGTGCATATATATAAACACATATATATATCTATATTATATATATAAATATATTTAAATATATATATATATATATATATATATATATATATGTATATATATATATCTGTGTATATATATATGTATATATATATGTATATATATATATAATGTATATATATATATATATATATATTAACGCCTATTAACGGAAGCGTTGCGTTTAATATAAGAACTACCTATTCGATGGCAAATGCCGTTGTTGCGATCATTATCATAAAGTATTAACGAAACGTGCTTCGGCTTACAAACTCGATGAATCTGTCGGTCGTTGAGGCCCAATTGAACATCATCGAAAGCCGTAAGTATGGTGAATATTATAATAACAGCAGCTGATTGCAAAAAAATCTGAGCCTTGTCATTTACCTTGTTGAATGTATACGCACTGGCCACTCGATTCCAACATGAAGATTTGACTAAAATGAGTACATTATTTTACAGCTAATCTGTGTGTCTTATTTTCATTCATGTTTTGCTGTCAACGTGATATAATTTAAAACGTTCTACTGTCCGCTGCTTGCATATGGAATAAAATATTGATTGCGCTTGAACTCAAAAAGTATATCTGCATGTGTGCGTGCAAAATTATTGCAGAGCAACAGGGTAAGAATTTATGTTAATGAGCTTACCTTGCGTTACATTTCCTCGCCTCGTTTGGCCCATCTTTACCACGCAACATAGAACTATGAATCATAATTACGCACAAATGTCCATCTTTGGATGTAGGCCTCCGTTTGTTTACTCAGCGAATTGGAGGTATGTGTAACATTGAACCTCCAATGAACCTCCGTTCGTTGTTTGAATTCGAGGTTTGTGTAACATTGATTACAGCAACAACAAAACGATCGTCTTATCGGATTTAAGGGGAAGGATGGAAAGGAGAGGTAACTGCCGTGCTAGCGGGAGCTAGACCGCACCACACGGTAGTCATACATCCGCCGTGCCAGGAGGTGCTTGGCCCTACTACATGGTAGTCATACAACTGCTGTGCCAAGAGGTGATAGGCCATACCACGCGGTAGTCATACTACCGCTGAGCCAGGAGGTGCTTGACAGTACCACGCGGTATTCATACAACCGCTGAGCCAGGAGGTGCTTGAAAGTACCACGCAGTAGTCATATAACCGCTGAGCCAGGAGGTGCCTGACAGTACCACGCGGTAGTCATACAACCGCTGAGCCAGGAGGTGCTTGACAGTATACTAAAAGCAACTGGTAACAGGATTATGCTACAACAGGGTCACAGCGGGGTTCAATATAATGGCAGGGTTTGAGCGCACTAGGGGAACCTCTTATAAATACCATATGCCATCATCACCATTCGAAACTATTAGCCCGCCTTAGCAATGCGGGAAATCTGCAGGTATGGTGTAAAACCCGGCATATATTTCGCGTGCTATGTTTGTCCGTCTGCTTTACTGTACAGTGGCCGTAGTAGTAACACACTGTGGTAACGACAAGAAGTGAGTTGGTTCTGTCCATTCCCTAGCACCAATCGATAACCTGAGAGTATCACTCATAATCCAGACAAAAGCGTTTGCGCTATACCAAGCATTAGTACGTGTGATCCAACGCATTTAATGCAGTTGTGTCCTGTTATGTTTTATGACATTATGCCCACACACTATTAGGCGACTCTTTTGATTTCAATTTGATTCATGCCCATGCAAGTTTGTCATTTTGAGCCCGATGTCTGCCAATAGACTGTTTCACAAGATCCTCAGTATCACAGATTTTACAAATGCAATGATCACCATTTTAACTTGACCTTTGAATATATATATAAATATATATATATATATATATATATATATATATATATATATATATATATATATATATATATATATATATATATATATATATATATATATATATATATATATATATATATATAAATAATATATATATATATACACATATATATATATAATACATATATATATATATATATATATATGTATATATATATATATATATATATATATATATATATATAGATTCGCGCGCGCGCGTGCGTGCGTGTGCGTGTGTGTGTGTGTGTGTGTGTGTGTGTGTGTGTGTGTGTGTGTGTGTGTGTGTGTGAGAGAGACCTGTCGATCAACTAGTGGACCGATTAGTAAGTAATATTCTGGGGTGGATCTATATTGAATGTTCCCATCATGGCGAGATTGAAGCACAGCCAACAGAGTAAGTTCCATGATTCTACAACTACGTCCAACAGAGCACGCATGCTGCAATCATTTAGGGTACCTTGAAGCGTCAATTTTGTGTGCACTCTGGATCGACTCTTGCATGCAGATCTAAAAGCCCTCGCATTGTATGTATAAACATCGTTCATGTGCAACGGCAATACAAGACTGGTACAGCGAATGATAACGCAAGCGAATAAAATTGTTGAAATCTTCAAAACCAATATGTGACGGTAGCACGCTTGCCTCATTCAATAAAAGCAAACGCCAAAATATGCAGCCACACACGAAATAACCAGGGGGCGATTACACTGAATTACACCATTATTGAGTTGACCAGTATATTTGACTAATGTATGACACACTGCAATACAACAGTAATCATATGGAGATATTAGTAATTTCTGATGTTAACGTTTAATGGGCACGTCATGCTTATATGGTGTGACTACTTTAAATAAGAGGGTTTTTCAAACTATGTGTACAGATAATATAAGCCCCCAACAGATGACTAATAACACGACATAAAATATCATGTCCCTCATATAAACGCGGTCTTAATTAGGGCAATTGTAATAGGAATTTTATTTCTGAGACATCTGGCATGAAATAATAGGCCACCTGTCACAAATAAATAGGATATTTGTTAGATGCATGACACAAACGTGGCATCTTGGATTTGATGCTTCTGGCACAACGAATTTTGTCAAAGAATCATTATGACGTGTAGTCTATGCAGTACTTAATCGTAACATCCTTAAAGAATCATTATGACGTGTAGTCTATGCAGTACTTAATCGTAACATCCTTAAAGAATCATTATGGCGTGTAGTCTATGCAGTACTTAATCGTAACATCCTTAAAGAATCATTATGACGTGTAGTCTATGCAGTACTTAATCGTAACATCCTTAAAGAATCATTATGACGTGTAGTCTATGCAGTACTTAATCGTAACATCCTTAAAGAATCATTATGACGTGTAGTCTATGCAGTACTTAATCGTAACATCCTTAAAGAATCATTATGACGTGTAGTCTATGCAGTACTTAATAGTAACATCCTGAAAACTGCAGTCATGCAAGTTCATTATATGTACTATAACTCAGTGAAAGTGTATTTTTACCCATTAACGAGTCTAGATTATTTGTCCCTGAAACTAAAGCAAATTTGATATATCTATTACAGCGTTTGATACATGGTCTCAACCCTGAAGATAATCCCAAGTGTCCTATATGAGTTATTGCTGATATAACATCTGCCATGTGGTATATCTTATGCAAACATGAATAATCACGTATATGTTTAGGCAATCAGGCACCAAATCTTATATCGGCCTTGTGCAATCCATCAAAATCTTGTAAACCGCATTACATAGCGACAGTTCTTAGTCTGCTATCGCATCAGATGAATAATCTCAGTTGTGCTGTAGGAGATAATGAGTTAACAGGCCTTTCGGTAATGCGACTCGTCGTGTATTTACTGAACATAAAAACATCTCTCGAAAACGCATTGTGTTTCTACAAGCTTCGAATATACAAGATGGATCAGCGCTGTCTTTCTTGGGGTCTCACCAACACTTGGTTTATCTTAACACGGATGTGGTCAGTCATTGATATGTAATTGCATATATTAATAGAAACTGTTCCGTATGCATAGCTTGGGAGGATCAAATTACAGGATACATCTGACGCCTGCGGCAAAATTAATCGTCATGCCAACCACAGTCTTCAATTAAAAGGCTATTTCTCATGAAGACTACTGTATACTGATTTGCCTTCACAGCAATCATAATTTGTTTGAATGACAAGCGGAGAGGATCATTTGCAAGCACGCCTCAAATAATTTGCCATCTGTATCAGTATCGTATATGAAGGTTACTATGTTGGAATTATTTATACCAGGTAACAACAAATAGTAAAACAGCCATTTTGTATTGATATACGGTAATTTTTATGATATTCTAATCAAACATGACCTGTCGATTTGTATGTGAACCTTGCTTAATGAATAGAAGCAACATGTGTTAGGCTAGCGTTAGTGAAATGTAATAAACGAATTTGCCAGGTCAGTTCTTGGTATCATCAAGTGACAACTTTACCATACAAACACGGCTGCTTCACGATCAAAACTCGATCAGATAGCATCAGTTGTAATTTTCTGTTCAGTGTGTATTCCTAAAATGTAAAGCTAGGTGATGTACCCTTACGGTTGGATGAGTGATAAGTCTGATCTACATGCCCGAGTATCATTCAGATATTATAATGCTGAAATCAGAAATTAAATTACAGATTATGATGTTACGATGACCTGTAAGACCTCATCGACATACATCAGCTAAAATTCTAAAAATATGAACCATTTTCATTGCCGTATTATATAATACATTCCTGCTCATCACATAGTGTGGTCTGGAAGCAACAACCATTCTATCATTGACAGAGAACCGTTAAAATCTAATTCGATCGTTTAGCTGCCTCTTTATCAATCGGCAAAAGTCGACATCCATAGCAGAGTAACAGTGATCGTTTAATTGCTCACCGATTGACTCTTGTGCATGATATATAAGAAATGCCAAACATGGGTTGGGTGAGTATCTGTTAAAGATTAACGTATTTATATTTGTAAACAGTAGCGTCACTTGCGTTAGGTAGTGCCAAAGAGCGGCTGACCGCGGTGTCCCTTAGATAGCTAATTTATGGAAGCAATAGTTGAGGCTTGTGAATATAAGTCATGGCAGGTTCGATATTAGCCATTGCTCGAAGTGACGTTTGTGACTATCTTCAGAGTAGAAACGATACATCAAAAGCCGCAATTGTTGCCAGCATGTCAAAATATTCTTTGCCGTAAGTGACCAAAAGGAGTCTGATAATGCCGAAGGGTTTCTACAACGTTGGAACATAACTTAATATTTAAATGGATATGTGGATTGCACTGAACCAAATTATATCATATAAACTGCCTTTACGGTAGTTTACAACTACTGAATGGCAATGTGGTTAGGTTTTAAGGACAAGTTGATAACCTGCCATATATAAGTCTCTTCTATGACTGGATCTATCTTTGTAGTTACATATGACTAAATAAGAAAATACTCAGGACTCCGATGTTGATGAATCATTAATACGCTGACAGACGGAACAAAATCCAGGAATTCACATTTCAATAACATAACATTAGCCATTATAACTTAATATATATATGAACAGCCGATTTTGATAGCATGAGTAGATCTATTGTGTTATTCACACAAAAATATTTCGCTGCCTACTTTATACGAGTTTGATTAGCTCAAGCATTACAACCTGTTTCAAATTGCTGATATTAATAATAATAATAATAATATAAATAAAATGTCATTTATATAGCGCTTGATCCATGCAGCATTTGTGCTAGCGCTTCGCAAAATTGATACCATGAAGACGATAATATGCCATCTGCCACTCTTTCATAAAGGTTTATAATGTGTATATTGTGCTGCTCAGAGCAGCGTATCAGTACTTGCACTGGCTATAATCACCATACAATATTAAAACAATTAGCATGGCATGGAGTCTTGACAAAGAATTAGCATTGTACCTGAGTCACTTCATAGCTAACCTGTTTTCCGCTTAACTCCTTTAAAATATCGAATTATCCGTAAGTGTTTCCCATGCAACGTCAGTATATTGCTCGCGTCGTAAACCCGAACGCAATTATCAACACGATATTGATTTCGAGCCTCGCTTTAACAGAGCCGAAGCAGAATATGAATGTCACCCGCACACAAGCATCAAGCGAGAGTTGTGAACATTGGCTATGCCGAAATGCATTTAACGTCCCCAGAAAAACAAACTGATTTCGGTGAACTCTGAAATTGTCAATCCCGTAGCTTCGGGACTCGCAATGCGTTTCTATTATGCAATATTTGCCTGAAAATGTTCGACCAACCTGTGTATAGATAGTGTGGTGATTGCTTATCGCCAACGTCGCCTTCCATCTACACCAGCTCTTAAGGAATAAACTTCCGTGCCATTTGTATAGAATTGAACGCATATTCGAAACCTATCGGTTTACACTGGATACGCCCACTTATCAATACCCACCTATTATATATCACAGTTAACAGCACTATGTTGTGCCATGTTGACAATTGTTGATATACCGCTGAGTGAGCCATATGCTTTTGTTTTGTTTATTCGGATAGCTAAGTTATTCTACCTGGACTCACCGTAAATATACAGGTGATCAACTGTGCAATATATTGTACAAGAAATAGCACTATGATGTTCGTAATGCCATCCTTAGTTGAACATAATGGTAGTGTAACCACATCGCGAGGATATATACCTGATGCTGTCACATCCACGCCTGAATTGCGATTTTCATAATTACGTCAAAACAGATAGTGCTCTAGATGGGTGAAGCGATAAGTGATAATGACACGAAATCGTATTGTCATAATGAAAGTTCAATGTTGTAGCTACTGAATCGTTGATACATTATTGCTAATATGGATCGGTACCCCTAAGTGTAGAGCGCAGTCACGTCCACGGATCATGTCGATGACAAATGCGAATTGGTTTTGTTCACTGACATATTGTACCCCCAAGATCGTATATCCCTGGATAGAGTGAATAATTGCAACTGTGCCTGAGAGACATAAAGTCGACACAAGCAATACTGAAAACAACGTGCACTATACCATCCTCACTAAACAGCACAAGTATCTTCTCGTTTCCGAGACTTATGACTTAACAGCAGCAGCTATTACCAGAGTGTCTGCTAGCAGGATAAGTAACTGTTGAAGACAAACCAATGCTTTGCTTAATAAGTGCACAGACGCAAATAAACTAATTTGATCTTATGATGGGTGCTTCAGATAGACCTCAACAGAGAATTAATGAGCTTTGTCACTCGATTGCTTACAAAGTGTGGAAACTCATTGCGTCGAAGTGTTTCTTGGGCATAAGAGACTTATCTGGAGCAACCAATTATAGAAGCAGATGACTTAGAAGTGCCGTAAATACCCGCTCGAAGACCAGTAGATTTGAAGGGACAGGTGCTGGGCTTGATTCCTGTGCCAGCCCCGTGGACGTCATGCCTCATATCCTGAGTGGTCTTTCTCGTTCTATTGTGTAGAATGATCAGCTGCAAAGCCTATTGAGCCATCAATCGACAAGAGATCTGTATTGGTAGTCTTACATACTTTTTTGCATGTTATCAACACTTGTGCCAGTTGATGGGCGCTTAAGGATAAGCCTAATTAATTACGGTAACTCCCATCATATATATATATATATATATATATATATATATATATATATATATATATATATATATATATATATATATATATATATATATATATATATATATATATATATATATATATATATATATATATATATATATATATATATATATATATATATATATATATATATATATATACTTACAATTGCAACCATTTTGGACAATATAGACAAAACCGACCATTTTGGGTCATCTGCTTATTTTGCATTTGCGGGCTCAAATTATGTGATATCGCGGATGCCAAATTTTAACATCTGCCTTGTATGGCTTTATTTAGTTATCTTCATTCAAAACTTATTTCCGACGATTTTAAATTTTTTGATCCAAAATGGTTGTACCAAAAAGGTCATGACGGTTTTGTCATGCAAAAAACCAACCATTTTGGCCTTTTTATATAATCGACCATTTTGGCCATATTATAAAACCAACCATTTTGGCCTTTTTATGTAATCGACCATTTTGATCATATTATAAAACCAACCATTTTGGCCATTTTATATAATCAACCATTTTGACCATATTGTAAAACCAACACATACCCCGTCGTACAAGGTATTATGCGAATGTATAACCCGTCGTACAGATTGAAGCTGAAAAACATACCCCGTCGTACAGGTATGAGGCCCAAAAACCCGTCGTAAAAGTCGAGAGGCCGAAAAAGCATACCCCGTCGCGCGGCACATATATACTACCTCTATACACTTA
This sequence comes from Urechis unicinctus, assembly GCA_034190875.2. Lineage (NCBI taxonomy): Eukaryota > Metazoa > Annelida > Polychaeta > Xenopneusta > Urechidae > Urechis > Urechis unicinctus. The sequence goes on along the minus strand of CM067351.1, from coordinate 2,629,768 downwards.
GGTGCCCCCCCCCCCCGGGATTAAGTATGCAACGAGTTAGATACAATTTGCATCATCCTTATTGAAAAGAACCCAAAAGAGAAGTCCAATTGATTGAGTAAAGCAGTGACTGTCATAACGCATGCAGATTGCTGGGCACACTGCTCATAAGGCAAAGGAACTTCGCCTCCCATGGTGGTTTTTTATAACATAAGCATACCAATATTGATGGTATTATCATAAGACCAGATTGGTTGGAAATACAAATTATATAACAGATCATTTTGGTGTGCCTATTAGAAAATTGTGATATATTTACATAAAAATACCCTTTTAATGAGAAAATTCTGCCGGTTCTCAACCAATCACGACAATGTTTAACATGATTACCGTTGCGATTTATATTGAGCTGTAATTATTTCTCACTTTTGCACCTAATGGTTGTTTATAAAACCCACCTGATTAAATCGTTTTGTGTTAACAAAGATTACGTAATCGATAGGTTATCAAGCAAAGTAACTTCAATTAAAACAAAGAATGAATATGAGAAGAAAAACATGCTTTAATCAACAACCATTTCATGCTTGATAATCATTTAAAGTTAACATTTTATGCTTGATAATCATTTAAAGTTAACATTTCATGCTTGATAATCATTTAAAGTTAACATTTCATGCTTGATAATCATTCAAAGTTAAGGGATTTCCTTGTCATTGACTGGGCTTTCCGCTGCTCGTTCATTATTTTGGTACGAACTTTGTTGTACGGATAGGTTATGCCGTTCTCTTGGATGATGCGCATAATCTCTTGTTTTCCTGGGGGACAGAGTTTAAAAAACACCCGACATTAATCAACATGTCCGCTTGATAATACAGTTAACATTAAACCAAAAATTCACGCATTAACAGCTTTCAGTCATATAACTGTTACCAGGCAGTTTGCGTTTGGGACTTGGAAGCTTGATATACTGTCCAAAAGCCTTGTGGATGATGCTTGTCTGGGCAGAATCCCATTTGCAGCGCTTTTCCATTGGGCCCTCATCACAACTGTTATCTTCATCAGGTGCAACTAGAGCTGATTCTGCAAAAACATTTCCTACCAATTACTTAAATATATTCTAAACCCAAACTTGAAACACCAATCAATAGCTCACATATATGATAGCATAAAAAAAAATTGTCACTGACCATTCAATTAGAAATTGGCAGGATCATAAATTTCAAGTGAATCTGGCCATACCACACAAAGGAAACACATATATATAATTTATCCTGCCGCCCGACACTTGAATTATGCATTGGCATCCATACAACGCCATATATTCAAGTATTATTTTTTTTAGTTCTACCACCAGTCACAACAAAGCATTATCTATATAAACAGAGCACAGAAAGACTAATTGCACTCTGAGAAGTGCCATTCATCGTCTCAATCAAGACAGAATATTCACCAGTTTTGCCGACCATTTGTGCCGTCGTGTCCAAGTTGTTGAGGAACGCGCCAACTCGAGACACAGCAAGAGAGGGGCAGCGGCCTCTGGTAGGTACCGCGGTTGACCTCGGACGAATGCCCCATGTGTTTGTAAAACAACTCGCGATCTTGTTGGGAGACGTCCTGTTGAGCGTATAATGTAGAGATGCGAGCTCTTTGGTTGGTAGCATTTACCAGACTGCAGTCAATGCCTGCTTTTTTCATCACTGCTTCCGTGGCGCTCCATCCAGCCACATGCCGTGAGGATCCAATATTGGGGAAAATGAATGTGTTTTCCTCCAATATATTTGCGCCACTTCTCCTTTCATTGTCGGCAAGTAAATCCATTGCATTGAAGCAATCTTTTGGGATGATGATGCTTACCAAGTGATTACCCTTATCCGTACAGTAGGTTACGTCCAATTCAGAGGAATGGTAATCGTCATCGGTTTGCCATTTTCTTCGTTCAGTCCATTGTTTGATGGTCATTCTACAAGGCTCCCCACCTCGCCTTGCATTGAAAAGTGTGAGCCTACTAAAAGTCAGATTCCTTAGCTCAACAAATACGGAAGTGGCAAATTCATCGATAGTGATTCCTGAAAGGTATGTGATGCGATCCACTGTGTGGTTTCTGAGTTTCACCATAACTTCTTCCGGGGGAGTCCTCTCGGGCAGCCTTAAGCGTTCTTGTCTTGATTTGTTAATCAGATATTTACAATCACTGAACATCAGGTTCTGGTGGTGCTTGAGCAGGCTTTTAAAATGCCCAAGCTCCTCTACCTGTTCCTTACCCTGTTCCCCAGAAAGCATAAGGGCCTCTCCCTGTATTATTTCAGCTGATCGCATCAGTAGATAATATAATGAATTCTTCAATCCATATTTGAGTGTTTTGTCATCTGATGTGAGGCTAGTGATTGTTTCTCTAAGCGTTGTCCAGTTGCCGCGGTGGAACATGTCTCCAGCATCCTTCATTTCAGAGTCATCTTGCTTTTGAACTTCTAAGTACAGACTTGCAAGCATGCGCATATCAGCCATAACTGATTTGCGTACTTCTTCTTGTTTATCCACTTTGGATCGATCCTTTGCCCAAAGATGCTTGCCTATCATTTTTATTGTGCTGTCTGTTCTGCAACAGTCTCCAACGGCATTGCTGTAGAAGCTACCTAAAATCTCTTTAAAGTCATTGCCTTCCTTTGAGTTGATGACCATTGCCGAAATTGGTTTTGGCCTCATCTCCTCCTTGCATTGGCGCCTGTGCCGATAGAAGTATAGCTTGTTGTACGCCCCTTTGCACGATGAGCAATGGACAGTTTCGGCCTTAGTGGAACTCCGTTTGATGCGTTCAAAACAAGTCGGTGTCTTCGTCTTGTTTTGTTCAACAATTCCAGCATTGCGCAATTTTGCGAATGCCCTCCGTTCATCTATTTTGGATAACTCAGCCCCTCAGATTTTAATGTGTAATAATGTCCACATTTAACTATAACATGCAAATGTAAAGCTTTAACTTGGTTATTTGTGGCCTCTTTGTAGAAATTGTATGCTAAGAAATCCTCATTTAAAGTGATTATCTGTGATACAGATGGTCAAAATGTTGACTTTGTGCTCTGGACTTTTTCATAACCCCTCTAAATGCTTCTATTGGGAAATTGCCACTCACTTATAGCCATTGATATCACAAAACCACCAGCAGTGTTATTTTGCTATTCCCCACTCATAGCCGCTCTCGCGCTCTGAGTGTCACGAGCGCGTATGCGCCCATCTAGTCCGTTAAGACCTCCAAACTATTCAGATACCCCCGTGACCCAGTTAACTGTAGCGCCTTAAGTTCCCAAACCTCTTCCGCATCCTACTCAAACGCAAGAATGCTCTTCTGTCTTTACCCACCAGGCGACCATCATCCTGTACGGTGGTAACTGTCCCGAGAAATCTTTATTGCATTCTTTTCCCTTAAAAGGTTTTAATTGTCAGTTTCTTGTCCGGTAGTGACAAAACCAACTGTCATGGAAAAGTCTGACAAAACTTTCATGGTTAGAAAACCCCAACAGGATATGCATTATGTCATGTTGCGGTTTGTCAGGTTGGAAGTAGCATAATTTGGTGGAGGATCGTTTTGAACTGGTTGTGTCATGTGGAAAGATAAATGTTCTATTCCCCAGATAGATTCCTATCGTTTACGTAGTACGAATATCTCCTCGAATAACACCCGTTTTGTCGCATTCTGAGTATCATAACAGCGTTCTACCGCATTTGTTAAAAGATACGGGATGGAGAGAAGAGATGAGTTTCCCAACCAATGCAGGTCAAATAGTTTATTGGGATGTTCCAATAAGCAGGGTTGATAGATTCAACGGTATGACATAAATTATTTAAAAAGTAATTTAAGCATGCCAACAGTTTCACTCACACACGCCAAATGGCTGTGAATCGTACAAGTGACTGAAACAGTCCAACTGATTTTGTAAAGCAGATAAATTCCATATCGACGAACTTAAAATACGTGACTTGCCAACCTTTGACAAAGTCGCAATATGAAATCTCCCAAGGACGCGGACCGTTGCCATGGCGCCGAAGCTATATGGCGTTGGGAGATTTCTCAATGAAAATAAGCAGAATACATGGTGTCTTTAAATTGACCGTACGCTTTTTATTCTTGGTTCTACAGAAGAGATAATCATACGGATGTGCTGAGGAGAGTCTCCTTTGTGTGGATCCGAGTGATAATCGTAAAGTTATTTGAGTTTCGGTGAATTATCCGGTTTTGAAGCGGCAAAATCGCAATTTAAAACATTTAACTCGAAAATCGGATCGATTATCACTCGGATCGACATATCACTTTCATTCTTCTTCATTTTGGTATAATTAATATAGCAATCGTACGGAGAATATATAGGTACGGCCCTTTTTCCTTAGGTACATAAATCACGACACAACTTTTATGGCCCCGAAAAAATACCACTTTTCGTCGTTTTCGTCGGCGATTAGCACCACATTAAATACCAGCAAGAAAAACGAAAATTGTACCAAATGAAAAGCTATTCTTCATTAATAATATAATAAAAGAACAAAATGTATCATTGCGTCATTTGTTGTCAATGGTCATTTACATGAGACTACCAAATGGCCTAAAATCGGCCTTGTCCAAACGAGATCGGCGCCGCGTTTGTCCGCCCTACTAATGTTGCAGCACGGACGATTCCATGTCAAAAATGCTTGTAGGGCACGTATTTATTCTCTGATTCGTGGATAATCAAATTACCATCATTTATGTTATTGCTGTAACTATTATACATATCGATTGCCTTGGGCAGCTTCATGTTATTTAACCACTCTTGACACTGTAATCTGTCTGTCAACTATTTTGGACAACAATCCTCGTCCCTTGAATCGGGAGAGTCCAAACAGCTGTCATTAGTAATCGCCGTGTGACACAGCGACAATCTTGCGGCCCTGTCGGGTTGACAGGCTTCTGTGAAGTTCTGAGCGGCTATATTTACGCAGCATGAACCTGTAGAGGTGGAGGCAGCATCACGGAGCGTTAAGAATCCAGTCTTCGCTCTTATATTATACGTTTTAATGATTTATTTTCGTATGGTTAAATATTAACGGGAATCATGCAAACCAGCCGTATAGTTTCAGGTCGAACGGTAATGTCTTGTAGGGCAGTAGGGCTAGGCAACAGGGCACTTATCAAAGTATGTTCCTGTCATATTATGTCGTGTCCAAATGCATATATTCCTGCATATATTCACAATATGCTTCATCCAGCGTCACACTGACCTCAAACTGATTCATTTTATATTCTTTATTACATGTTTTATACCTTTATTGGACATTGAATTAACTTTGTGAATTTCCCTGAATCTCATTTCTCTATGTGAATGATATAAATCCCCTCAGGACACTTTGAATAAAACATGGATTAAACAATCTTTAAGTTTTAAATATATTGCCTTTATTCAGTTAGCTACATAATTACAAGTAGTTATAAAATAAAATAAATACATCTGCATCTGCAGGCAATGTGCTGAAGGATCTGTCAAGGTCAGCAATAGGTAGACAATGAATTTGTGTTGCTGATGATTAAACTTTGATTGTAGTTCATTTGCTTATCTAGGGTCACCTAAACTCTACCAGACATGTATCCACAATATAAGCATTCAGAGATGATTTAGCAAAAGAAATGGACCTCAATTGACTGAATGTATTGACCTCATAAGGATCAGTGATCAGGAAATCAAGCAAATAATTGAGGGCATTAGAACAGATAAATTTGAAAATGATCAGCAAGAAATACCACATCAGCATCTTATGTTGCACTAGCAGTAATATACTTTTAAGAGTCTTGGAGGGTTTCCATCTGGACACAATTAGTGAGTCCACAACAGCTTGCCTGTACAATTCAGCAAAAGATGATTCTCCTGTTGTGCACCAGCTATAGTTGCACATTCTGTTACACACATAAAATTAACTTGTCAAACTGTCTATCAGTCTTATATCATAAGAAATAAAGGAAGTCTATGTAATACATTACACAACATTAATTCTTGCCAACCTGATTAGGTTGATCATCAATACACATGTCACATGGATCAATCTCTTGTTATTAAGTACAGGAAGTAAAAACTAATACTCTCCTATGTTGATTCTGTGACAAAACATTCACCAGATGTTCAGATTAAGTCTACAGTTCAGTCTTCAGCAACAGGGCTGGAAATTAACTAAAATGGCCACCCGTCCTGACCTGTCCCGATGACGGGTGGCCATTTTAGATGTTAACCGGCCTCAAGAAACTTTACCCCTTCAAACAAAAAAGATGCCATGTTAGGCGAACCCTAGTTTGGTTACATACTTGGATGGTGATAAGAACCCCAAGTCAGTGTCACGATTAGTTGTTGATAAGAACCCTAGGTCAGTGACATACTGGGATGGTGATAAGAACCCCAGGTCAGTGTCACGATGAGTTGGTGATAAGTACCCCAGGTCAGTGACATACTGGGCTGGTGATAAGAACCCCAGGTCAGTGTCACGATGGACTTGTAATAAAGAGAATCCCAGGTCTGTGTCATGCTGGGCTGGTGATGAAGAGTTGATATGAATTGCAGATAACTACAGAGCAGATTAAGTGTACATCAATTTGACACTGTACACAGGTGCATACATCATAACTGCAGGACCATCAATTAGAACCAGAAGGAGCTTAACAGTTTTCCTGGGTAAACAGAACCTCTGATAAAAATCTTCTACTTAAACCGACTAATGACCCAAACACACACAACCAATACAGATAATACTCATTGTTTCGGTCATTTTTGTCATTCTGATGGTTTTATGACAATTAGACATAACATGTCTTTTTAAGCCCCAGTGATTGATATATTTCAACAGGATATAATAAAAAGAGAAGCCAAAACATTTGTAAACAGTAGTGAAACCAAAACATTAATGAAGCCACAACATTGATGAAGCCAAAGCATTGACGAAGCCACAACACTGGTGAAGCCACAAAATTGGTGAAGTCACAATATTAATGAAGTCACAACACTGTTGCAGCCACAACATTGGTAAAGCCAAAATATTGATGAAGCCACAACAGTGGTGAAGCCACAATATTGGTGAAGCCACAACATTGGTGAAGCCACAGTTTTGATGAAGCCACAGTATTGGTGAAGCCACAATAATGGTAAAGCCACAACACTTGTGATGCCACAGTGTTTGTGAAGCCACAATATTGGTGAAGTCACAATATTGATGAAGCCACAATATCATTGAATCCACAACACTGGTGAAGCTGCAACGTTGGTGAAGCCACAACAATATGGAAGCCATTACACTGATGAAGCCACAACACAGGTGAAGCCACAACATTGGTGAAGCCACAGTATTGGTGAAGCCACAATATTGATGAAGCCACAATATTGGTGAAGCCACAGTATTGGTGAAGCCACAACATTGGCGAAGCCACAGTATTGGTGAAGCCGGAATATTGGTGAAGTCATAATATTGATAAAGCCACAATATAATTCAATCCACAACTTAGGTGAAGCGGCAACAATGTTGAAGCCACAACACTGGTGAAGCCACAACATTGGTGAAGCCAAATTATTGCTGAAGCCATTACACTGATGAAGCCATTACACTGGTGAAGCCACAACATTGGTGAAGCCACAGTATTGGAGAAGCCACAGTATTGGTGAAGTCATAATATCGATAAAGCCACAATATAATTCAATCCACAACTTTGGTGAAGCGGCAACAATGTTGAAGCCACAACACTGGTGAAGCCACAACATTGGTGAAGCCAAATTATTGCTGAAGCCATTACACTGATGAAGCCACAACACTGGTGAAACCACAACATTGGTGAAGCCACAGTATTGGAGAAGCCACAGTATTGGTGAAACCACAACATTGGTCGAGCCACAGTATTGGTGAAGCCGCAATATTGGTGAAGTCATAATATTGATAAAGCCACAATATAATTCAATCCACAATTATGGTGAAGCGGGAATAATGTTGAAGCCACAACACTGGTGAAGCCACAACATTGGTGAAGCCAAATTATTGCTGAAGCCATTACACTGATGAAGCCACAACATTGGTGAAGCCACAGTATTGATGAAGCCACAATTATGATGAAGCCGCAATATTGGTGAAGCCACAGTATTGGTGAAACCACAAAATTGGTGAAGCTACAGTATTGGTGAAGCCAGAATATTGGTGAAGTCATAATATTGATGAAGCCACAATATCATTGAATCCACAACACTGGTGAAGCCACAACAATGATGAAGCCAAAATATTGATGAAGCCACAGTATTGGTGAAGCTACGACATTGGTGAAAACACAACACTGGTGAAGCCACTTCATTGTTGATACCATAGTATTGGCGAAGCCAAAAAAATGGTAAAGCCACAACACTGTTGAAGCCGCAACATTGGTGAAGCCATAACATTGGTAAAGCCAAAATATTGATGAAGCCACAACAGTGGTGAAGCCACAATATTGGTGAAGCCACAACATTGGTGAAGCCACAGTTTTGATGAAGCCACAGTATTGGTGAAGCCACAATAATGGTAAAGCCACAACACTTGTGATGCCACAGTGTTTGTGAAGCCACAATATTGGTGAAGTCACAATATTGATGAAGCCACAATATCATTGAATCCACAACACTGGTGAAGCTGCAACGTTGGTGAAGCCACAACAATATGGAAGCCATTACACTGATGAAGCCACAACACAGGTGAAGCCACAACATTGGTGAAGCCACAGTATTGGTGAAGCCACAATATTGATGAAGCCACAATATTGGTGAAGCCACAGTATTGGTGAAGCCACAACATTGGCGAAGCCACAGTATTGGTGAAGCCGGAATATTGGTGAAGTCATAATATTGATAAAGCCACAATATAATTCAATCCACAACTTAGGTGAAGCGGCAACAATGTTGAAGCCACAACACTGGTGAAGCCACAACATTGGTGAAGCCAAATTATTGCTGAAGCCATTACACTGATGAAGCCATTACACTGGTGAAGCCACAACATTGGTGAAGCCACAGTATTGGAGAAGCCACAGTATTGGTGAAGTCATAATATCGATAAAGCCACAATATAATTCAATCCACAACTTTGGTGAAGCGGCAACAATGTTGAAGCCACAACACTGGTGAAGCCACAACATTGGTGAAGCCAAATTATTGCTGAAGCCATTACACTGATGAAGCCACAACACTGGTGAAACCACAACATTGGTGAAGCCACAGTATTGGAGAAGCCACAGTATTGGTGAAACCACAACATTGGTCGAAGCCACAGTATTGGTGAAGCCGCAATATTGGTGAAGTCATAATATTGATAAAGCCACAATATAATTCAATCCACAATTATGGTGAAGCGGGAACAATGTTGAAGCCACAACACTGGTGAAGCCACAACATTGGTGAAGCCAAATTATTGCTGAAGCCATTACACTGATGAAGCCACAACATTGGTGAAGCCACAGTATTGATGAAGCCACAATTATGATGAAGCCGCAATATTGGTGAAGCCACAGTATTGGTGAAACCACAAAATTGGTGAAGCTACAGTATTGGTGAAGCCAGAATATTGGTGAAGTCATAATATTGATGAAGCCACAATATCATTGAATCCACAACACTGGTGAAGCCACAACAATGATGAAGCCAAAATATTGATGAAGCCACAGTATTGGTGAAGCTACGACATTGGTGAAAACACAACACTGGTGAAGCCACTTCATTGTTGATACCATAGTATTGGCGAAGCCAAAAAAATGGTAAAGCCACAACACTGTTGAAGCCGCAACATTGGTGAAGCCATAATATTGATGAAGCCACAACACTGGGGAAGTCACAACATTTGGTGAAGCCAAAATATTGGTGTAGCCACAGTATTGGTGAAGCCACAGTATTGGTGAAACCACAACACTGGTGAAGCCACAGTATTGGTGAAACCACAACATTGGTGAAGCCACAGTATTGGTGAAACCACAATATTGATGAAGCCGCAATATTATTGAAGCCACAGTATTGGTGAAGCCACAATATGGTGGAGCCACAAAACTGGTGAAGCCACAATATTGATGAAGTTGTGAATTTACTATTAACATGCATGCAGAAGAATTATTATGGTGGTTTAGCACATGGACCTTAATGTTGCAAATGTTACTCATCATGTAGAATAGTGAGGAGGTCATGTTAAACTATACATTTATCTCAAATCACCAAATGTCTTTTCACTAAGTAAGAGCCTAGTGGTCCTAAAGCAAAACACTGCTTCCTTTGATATGAGGAGGTATCATGCAGAGATAGATGAGCATAATTGTGATGTTTGGACAGCTGATACTGTTGCCCATCTTGAACAAATAAATTTCCTAAATAGGGCAGATTAACCAACACAGAGGAAATGTATCTCCAATATGATTAAATTGAGATACTGGGTCCATAATATTAAACCCAGAACAGGAGGTAAAGCAGTTAATCACTACCAGATCGCGAATGCTGCTGAGCAAAATGTCATCACAAACACCTAGACAATCTCACAGCCTAGCAATAACTACAGAATGCCGATGGCTAGTAAACTCTGCTGCTTTTGACACTTACAAGTTATGACAGCATTTAATCATAGCGTTTATAGTATAACATTGTATTCAATGACACACCAGGGCTGAACAATATCCCCCAAACCCACTTGTCAAGCAACAACAGTCCATCGCCAAGTAGTTATGCAAAAAGTTTAAGCATTTGAGCCTAATAATTTAAATTTTTAAGAAATGATTCACCCAAACAACCATAAGTTAATAATAACTTAGCTACATTTTTCCTTGAACAAGCAAATTTAATTTGCTTTTATCTAGCAAGTCAGGGATCAAAAGCCATAAAGCTATGAGTTAAAGTTTGCAAGATTTGGTCAATGTAAAGTTTCTAGCTTGCATTTTAAGAAAAGTGCCATCAAGAATTATTCCCCATTGAGATAATTACTCAGGAACAAAAGGTATTGCAGTGCTGATATTTACTTTGTAAGTGATCATCAATATAAGAGTGATTCATGTTTAATTTGAAACAGGTATTCCCTATTTGGTTAACATAGCCAATGAGATTATTTTACAATAATAAGGTGTGCCTTGCATTATCAAAAAAATGTTACACCAAAAGTTTACAAGCAGACAGATGGACAGGGCAAAACTGTGCTGAGGAGCATAACTATTAATGGTTACTGCCTAATGGTCCCATAAATTATACCTTATAAGTGGCAAGCAACAGGTCCAGGATGGGCAACAAAAAAAGTGACCTCCCAAGCCATGCCTAACCAGGCAGTTTGTTACATCTTGGGAACTGCACTGTTCTAAAAAGACCTCATGTGTGATTTGGGGCTTCAGATATGCTTAATAACCCTTCAACACTAGACCAGATGCACAGTGCTCAAGACTAACTGACAGATGACCATGTCATTTATAGCTTATACATGATATATTCAAATGATGTGATTGTACTATTGAACAATTGTTTGGATTACACACATTGAACATTTGACAACAATTTTATTACCAATATTGATGTGGCAGATACCCAGACAAAAGAGGCTCTTGACTTCAAAAACCTACTTAGGGTCTGATTATTTCCCTAGCCGCTAATGAAATTTGGCTGTAAACTCAAACCAGCACAGTTGTTTTGGATAGCTATTTCTGAGATCTAAAGGATCACTCTGCTGACTAATTGATAACAAAAGTGTGACTCTGTCCAAGACTGAACTATCATATTACACATAATCAAACTTATAGGAATGTATTAAAGAACTCATGTTTGAGTGTATTACAATGATACATCATATTAACAGATCATGCTATTTCCATGTTAAGGGTAACATTACTGATGCAAGTAAATAATTCAAGGATGTGGAAAGCAAAATATCAATCTTCAACCTTTGAAAAATAAATCACATTTGAAAGAGTAACCCCACCCCACTAACACAGAGCCACCAGCGCATGTCCGCTGTCACGATCAGGCGATGTTTACATCTGACAGATGGGGCAAAAGCCGTTTGCTAAAATGGCCAATAGTCAATACGGTTAAATGAACGTTAGGAAATACATTTAAAAACAAATCAATGGTTATCGGTAGATCTGTCCAACCAAGCTGCAGGCATCTAGTCCTATTAACGTGGTATCTGGGTATTATTTGCCGTTGGAAAAGTGTAAGTGATCGGTAAGAGTGAGTCTGAACCGTGAACGGTAGAGCCCACGTGCGGAACAGCCCGGTGAAGCTCGCTAACCACTGTAAACTACGGGTATTTCATAATTTGTCGTACATGAAATTTCTTTCCGCAGCAATAACGTTCATGTCACATTAATGATATTCAATATTTAAACGTTGGAATCATACTGACCAGATTAGAATCAAATGTAAAGAGAGCGTGTAAAATGGTCATGGCTGACCGATAAACTTTGTTTATACTCGCTCCTGTACCGGAAATTCCATGCGGTATGGAAAGCTTGAATTGTTACAATCCCAAAATATACCTTCAGCTTGAGCCCGCAGATGCGTTCGTGGGAACAATTTGATTTTAAGACATGAGCAAACTGATAACATATAACGATCTGGCTAATCATTCCTTTGTTAAAAACAGTCCGTTGATACGATATGATTGCATTTATTACTTGAAAAATTGCACATCATAGATCGAGAAAACCAGTGAGATTCAGCGAGATTCTCCAAACATTTTGAATGCTGATCTGCGTCTCGAGTTCCAAGCTTAAGTGCTTCATTTGTTCTTATTTATCTAAATAAAACACTATCAAACTGATATATATTGAGAACAAAACACCGAAAATGAGTTGACAAAGACTTACAACCCCGGATTTCCCAGTAAAATCGCCATTTTTTTTATATCCGCCCGTAAAGATATTTGAGCTTGTGCCGCCCGTTACTCGTTAAAATGCTGATGTATATATACTTTTCAAAATTTGTATGTTCTTCATTTGAAGATATAATTTAAAAGAAACAATTGTTCTTTGAAGTTAAAAGTCACACAAATCATGAACCTAAGTTTAAGCAAATATACATCGAACAAAGCCATATAATGACCGATTTTTCAACCTGGCCAAAATGGTCGCTTAGGCCAAAATGTAAATTCATGTGAAGGTATTTAACACAAATTTAAGTGGATAGTTTGCCCGAATAATGCGAATCCAACCTTAGGCGGAGTAGTTGCAACCAACGTTAAACTTTGGCGGGGAAGCGCAGTTGTGTAAGGCTAGGAGATGACGCTGACTATTTTGGCCCAATGATCATCGACCAAAATGTAAGTATGGGTCAAAATGGTCGGTGAATTGTGCCATAATGGTCGGACTTGTAGAATATATATATATATATAGATATAGATAGATATATAGAGAGAGAGAGAGAGAGAGAGAGAGAGAGAATGTGGATAGAGAGAGAGAGAGAGAATATAGATAGAGAGAGAGAGAGAGAGAGAGAGAGAGAGAGAGAGAGAGAGAGAGAGAGAGAGAGACTCCTAGAGAGAGAGAGAGAGAGAGAGAGAGAGAGGAGAGAGAGAGAGAGAGAGAGAGAGAGAGGAGAGAGAAAGAGAGAGAGAGAAAGAGAGAGAGAGGGAGAGAGAGAGAAAGGAGAGAGGGAAGAGAGAGAGGGAGAGAGAGAGCTCTCTCTTCTCTCTCCCTCTCAGAGAGAGAGAGAGAGAGATCTCTCTCTCTCTCTCTATAGATATAAAGATATAGAGATATATATATATCTATATATCTATATCTCTATATATATATATATATATATATATATATATATATATATATCTCTCTATATATATCTATATATATATCTATATATAATCAATGTGGAGTTTTCGGTCATAAAATTTTGAAATCAATTAATTATCTTAATATTTCGTATAAACACATTCAACAGTCATGTTTAAGGGTCCAAGTATATATGGTTTTTAGGGAACATATTGGCGTTTTTCGTGTTATGTCAACGAATGGTTAGTTGCTAAACTTTGATTTTGCTATATTGTTCAAAATTCAATGAAATCATTCTTGAAGGGCCATCTTTGTACGTTACTAAGACTAGAATATCACATTAAAGTGGTCAAACCAAAAATATTTTCAAACATTTTGTACGAAAATATGCATTGACTTATAAATAGATTTGTAAACATATATATATATATGTGTATATTTAAATGCATGTATATGTACATTTATACATATATATATACATGATCATTTATATATAAATATACATATGTATACGCATATATTTATATATATATACATATATCCATACATATATGTATATTTACATATGTATATATGTTTGTATATATATATACACATTCACACATACACTAACACACACACACACATATATATATGTGTGTGTGTATATATATGTATATATATGAATAAATATATATATATATATATGTATATATATAATATAGTAGTATAGGGAGTGGGGGAACCAGCACACCCTGCAAATGGACGCCCACAAATAGACCCACTTACCCTAATGAATAGGCCCATTGCAACGTATTTTAACCCAGTTCGACTAATGATTTTCACCGAGAGGCTCCAAATTATATGGGTACAAAACGTACACTTGCACTAATTATTTTTTAGTCGAACTGGTACAAAAACGTACAGTAACGCTAATGATTAACAGTTCGTCTGAAAAATCATTAGTGTAAGTGGACGTAAATCACCACTTCGGCATAAAGGGAGTCCATAGGGAAGGGCCACGAGTCGCAGGTGCCAGCCTACAGGCCACAGAGACTTCCGTCCCTCTGTGTACCCCCTTTTAGAGCTTTGCGAGTACATAGTATACCATGCCAAGAACAACCCTACCACGAGCAGCTTATACGAGATACGATCTGGAGCCTTGTCTGTTCGTGCAGTAAAGGAAAAATGCCACATTTCGCAAACAAGGTACACAAAAATCGGTGGAATAGCCCCAGAAAATGTGCCACCTCCAAATACTATCCAAGACTCCAGAGGTTGCCCAGCACTGCCATCTATCGAACAACTAGCAGAGAGCTGGGATCTGCTAGAAAAGAGGTTTTCCTACTTGTTTCTATCCAAAAGAGAGCTAGAGATTCTAGATTTGCCTTGGGTTTGGCATCTTCGAACGATACCCCGAAAAGCAGACAAACCACACAGCAAATGCGATGGCGATTGTCTCCAAATAGGCCCACCTCCAAAGATCTTCGAGGATGTAGATAGTACTTGCAAATGTGGGGCAACAGACCACGGCGTCGATAGCAAGAAATGCCCGCTGTGGAGCCACCGCAACATTGCCTTCGAACCTCGACATGTCCCACTGCCGCTTGTAGTCCCAGAGACGACAGAAATCCCTTCTTGCATCCGAAACATCCAGAATCTATACGACGACGAATGCCCTTTGTGGTGCATATGATACACACAGCTCGTTGGGAGTCTGCCAACAAAAGGATTGCCACTGGAGATGTCTCGCAGGAAAGGACAAATAATCCGGATCTTCCAAATTTGCCACCAGGCCCATCGCCCCCGGGAAAACCATTATGTATATATATACAGATATATATATATATATATATATATATATATATATATATATATATATATAGATATAGAGAGAGAGAGATATAAGAGATAGAGATATCTATATATATATATATATATCTCTCTATATATATATATATATATATAGAGAGAGAACTCTATAGATCTCCGAAGAAGAGAGATATCTCTACATAGAGAGATATATAAGAAGAGATATAGATGGATGTTCTGATAGATATGAATAAAGATCTATATCTATAGACGCATGTATACAAATATCTATATCTATACATATCTCCCTAGATATCTCTCTAGAGATATAGAGATCCATTTCTATATCTATCTAGAGATCTATATCTATCTAGATATATCCTCTATATATCTATCTCTATATATATATATAGAGATATATATATATATATATCTATCTATATATATATCTATATATATATATATATATATATCGTAGAATTTTTGCTGATCACCAATGTCAGTTTTCAGAGGTTCACTTTATTCTTCCCGATCTTCAATTTCATTCCTTAAATTTCAAGCTCTCTTATATGTATAGCTTATATATATTAGTCAAATCGTAAATATAGCCAGCTCTTTATTACTTTAATCTTCTTCTGAGATCGCATATCCCACCAGATCGTCAAGAATGATCCGTTCACAATTCATCACATAGATGTGATCAATTCCTTGAGAGGCCTTGATTCGATTACATATAAAACTAGGCGAACCGAGTCAAACTACGATCAATCCGAATCTATAATCAAAGCATTCCCTGATTAAATTGCGAATTGAAATTGTTTGCTATAGTATGAACTGAATTGAATGGTTGTTAAGATAAAGATCTAATATGAAAAACCCAGAAATTATGTTCCAATAAAAACTGAAGGACAAAGGAAAACATAATAATACGAAAGACGTCATGAATCCATTTAAATTTGGCAACCTGTTCTGGGGCTGTGACGGTCAGTTCTATCATACAATACGTATCTAAAGTTAACTCTCAATACATAATCCCATAGCCCGATCAACAAGGTTCCTCGGAAACTGAATGATGATCCGCGATCAAATTTAACAATTTAAGAGAGTGAGAGAGAGCGGGACCGAGAAAGACATGTGAGGTATATCATTTTGTGACAGATCAAGCAAACCCATGGACTCGATTCGAGCGATTCGAGCGATTGCGAGAAACAAAATATGGTTATTAAGACAGATTAACTTTAAGTCAAGGATGGCCCGGCTGTAGAAGAACAAGTTCATTCAAATGTCGGTGCAGTATATATCCGCCTAAAAGCTGGCTTAATGAAATTAGTACGGTCTGTCACTTTTTAGGAGGTTTTTCAGAAATGCAATATATATTTTGTAAAGCTTACACATAATTCTAATGTCGCATTGCAATGCAGCTGTCTTGGTTAACTAATGAACACTGGTGATATTCATGCGTTGAGCACAATTATTCCGAAGATAAAAACAGATTGTTTAAGGCTTTTGTCTACACATGCTTCACTATTCAACAACTTTCTACAACGGCCATACAAAGCAGTACGATTAAGATGGTATCTACGTTCCTATGCGCTTTGTCAATCATATTTTCGATGCATCTGACAACTGAATTTACTCTATTGTATGATCAACAGCATTCTGTCAACTTTGGTCTTGTTTTTTCATCAACTGCTAAAAAGCGACTGATGTATCTTGTTCACGAAGTTATTAAAATCCGTATGCTTTATAAAGAAAAAGAAAAAAAAATAGTGGCTATTGAGATAGGCTTTATATAGAAGTCATTCGTCCGGAATTCTGTGTTTGCTTTAGCTGTAGTTTTAAATTTGTGCCAAGTTAGTCACAGCAACTGCATGGACATTCATAGAGGCCATTTATATAAATTTTGTTGGATGGCACACGTTCACGTTTTTCAATACGATATTTTATTATGTTTGAATGTGGCCATGTTGCTGATGAGTAGTTCTTCAACCTTTATAGGCTTATGAATCCATGTGACGAGAATGATGGCAATGAGAGGTGCAAGTTAAAGAACATTTTCATTCTGGGCCATCTAAACAAAAAACATTCTGCTTTTTTAGCTAGCCAGGCCAAACGATTGGGACGTAAGAATTAGATTAAATTGATGCCTCTTCAATCAATCCTCCAGTGAAATACAAGCATTATCAGAGAAAAGCTCTGGTGTATGAGGTCAGCTGAAACATAATGGATTGACGCATTATTGCCAGCTGTAGATGATTAGCCAGTTGACAGTAACCTTAGTTAATGTAAACTGCTCCTTTGTTAATGGTCTCGTCAGGCTCTGCATTTGATTTACTCCTCAACGTGATATTTTAAATGTACATTGTCATCAAGGCTGTATCATAAATCATACGATCCGTCTCGACTTATTTAATTACATACAATATCCCTTTAAGAGAATGCGATATTGCGCGAATGGGAATAGATGGCATTGGTGCAACTTCAGACATTCAAAGCTGACTCAATAAAATTGTACATCCACACAATGACAATAAGACTATAAATGAACCGTGGGATGAAATATCAACATAAGCATTTCATACAAACGAACAGCGACCCAGACAAAATAGTATGAGTTTTCTGAAAGTATTAATACCCAAGAGTCTTCATAACAATAAAAAAAAAATACACAATTATTCTATTAAAAGCCTGTAGTATTCATCACGCAACAAGGTTGTGCACTACACATTAACTTAATAATCAATATCAAGGTGCTGAAATCATAGTGCTATCGGCATTCAAAAAGACTGTGTGTTCGATTATATCGATGACATACGTGAGTTTATACCAAATATTCACTCACATGAAGTTGTAAGTAAAGAAAAGTGGCAGGCATTAGCTCCGTAGAACCTTTGTATCGCTGCACAGCCTGTGCAGGACTAATCTGATTTAAAATTATCTTCAGCGCATGGCACCGTCGAAATGTATGATGATTATCTACCCTTACTGACAGCTTAATATCCCTCCTGTTTCAATAACACACAATGATTGGATGAGGGTCATCTCATATGAAACATCCTGACTCTCAATAAGGTGGTGGTGAGCGGGGTTGGGGTGTTGGTTATTAGAACGTTACTACCCCGATATTGGGTTAACATGGTCTATAAAGTAAGTATTTTTTCACTTGACACTCGTCCAATACAATATCGGCGTATTCAACAACGCAATCAACACAAGAAGCGAGTGGATATATTAATGCAGGTTTAGCATCAGTCATGTCATTATCGGCTTCATAGAGTTGCAAGAAGAAGTCTACATTCAACCAGTAATTGATAAGTTAATTTGAAAATTATAATATTGCATGGGTGTAATGAGAGTGATTTGTATAATGCACGCATTACTATAGAGAGCCTACTTGCAATACTTGACATATGATGCATGCAAGCAATGGTAAGGTGACATATATTCATCATGTGTCAGCTTACGTGACTATTCGAAGAGAACATTGATGGTCGATAAGCTATATATATGCATATACATGGGTATCTGCATCAATTCATACATTTACACGAATATAATATATATATATATATATATATATATATATATATATATATATATATATATATATATATATATATATATATACATAAGATTGCGTATATAGATATCAGCATATTTATATAAACATATATATTCGCACATGCACGTCTTTGTATATATATATATATATATATATATATATATATATATATATATATATATATATATATATATATATATATATATATATTAATATACGTCCTTATATACACATATATGTATTTATGTGCATATATATGTGTATTTAGATTTATTCATGAATTCACATATACATCATGTATCAACATATATAATTATGCATATGTAAATATGCGAGTATATATATTTACGTGTATATAAATAGTGTCTGGGTATCGAAGCACACTTGTTCCTCTGGAGTTTTCAACGATATCGAATCTCAATGTATAACCAGAATGAGGCCAGGATAAACATCCCGATCAATGGTGTTATTTGCAAAAATAGAGCCAACAACGGATCATCAAAGTGTAACCTCAAACATTAGATTATCTAAGACCTGCAGCTTCCCTGCGTTGCCCAGACTGAAGAAGGCTCGTCATGTACAAGGTTAACCTAATATGATCATATTTTGACAATTATGATGAATGTGCTTGCTGCATTAACAACAACCAACAAACGCGTTAACCTCGTCCCGGATTTTGCCTGTGCGTTCAAGAAAGATTTAATTATAATGAGTAGTCACCGGGCTACCTAATGGTTAGGAGCGCGAGATGACATACATTCAACTGCGATACCATACACCGGAAACGCCACATGTATAACCCATTTGTTCAATTGTTGGCCTGGTGAAGCTGTTTCTAATTTTGTATACAGACATAGGGAACATTAGCGCAATAATAGCTTCCGATTTTATGCTTCCATGCATTGGTTACCGGGGAAAGGTGGTTACAGAAAACGAAGGACAACAACAAAACGCGATTACTGAAATGCAATCGAGCCATATAAACATCAATTTAAAAACGGAACAAACGATTTACGAAATTCTTTGACACATGTAGTACGATCTATGCCTACGGCCAACTATGCAGGTTTTTACCGTTCTGCCATTTAGTCTTGAATCAACAGCAGGTAGGAAATTAAAATGGCCTATCATAGAAATATGGCGCTTGGCATGTAAATTCCCCTCTAACTATTGTCACACTGCCGTGTAAGTAGATCATTTCATACATTTTCGGATTACTTTGAATCATCAGATTAAGTCTAAGCAGTATATGTCAATAATTGCTAGTAAATTTCGGTTGCTGCATTACTATCCAGTCATACTGAACTACAGAATAATAAAGTGACAGCTGCTTGATATATTAAATCTTACATGCTCTGCCATACCACACATCAGAAGGCCAAATATGCCTTAAAATCAAAAGGAATCCACCGTTGTCAGCCGCTAGAAGATAGTCCATGACGATAGGGAGACTTCATGCAGCTGCTCTTAACTGTCCTATAACCAACCACTCAGACCCTCACTCATTCAATCGCTCACTTAATCAGTTACATGTCCATAAATAACCACACCCACACGCCCACTTACTCCCTTCATCCCCTCTAATGCAAACACCCACCCGATATATGGCTCAACTACAATCCTAACTTCATTGCTAACAAAAAGCCCAAAGTCATTCCCAGGGGTAGACAAATCACCACACCCTCTGTACGGTGGCACGTGTAATCAAACCAGTCAACATACAATATCTGTGCTTGTTTAAAAGACGTCGAGAACTCTCATTGACGGACTATACATATCAAATCGGTGAGAGAATGAAGCTGCGATGGCGTTGTGAATGTGTTGATGTGATTGCCATTAACGCTTTTGCTAACAGATGGCTTCTTCACATATTTCCTCGGCGAAAAAATCGAGTGAGCGCTCTTGGCAAAGCTATGACATTTTTGTACTTTTGGTCTAGGCGGTTTGTCAATTAACATTCAGCTGTTCTATTTGGTTATCGTTGCTAGGTATGAGGCCGCTCTATCTCAGAGCACGGCTCTGCGAAACATTGCACTGGTGTCAGCCCAGTATTCCCATGTGCTTATGACAGTGTCACGGTAGC
The DNA here is from genome assembly GCA_034190875.2 of Urechis unicinctus. NCBI lineage: Eukaryota > Metazoa > Annelida > Polychaeta > Xenopneusta > Urechidae > Urechis > Urechis unicinctus. Next base: position 2,608,612 of record CM067351.1, on the reverse strand, counting down.
GCCTCCCTACGATTGAAATGTATCATAATAAGGGAAGCGATTTCACCAGAGTCACTGGAAGTGAGCCCTCTTAGCGTAGCAATAAAATCACCGATAAGTACCCTTGGTTAAACTGACGACAATTTGATATAAGCTTTCAATCAGTGTTAAAATGCTAATAATTGGTAACATTTCAAGGGACATGTCATGTCAAAGGTCGACGTAGTCTTCTAAGTGAGTTTAGGGACGCAGAAGATTGGAACATGTCTAGAATTTAGGAACAGTGTGAGGAAAGGTGTTGACTAGGGCACCCTAATCACGATGTGTTTCCTCATTCTCGCTACCGGCCTCGCGATATACTTATCACGTTACATGTAAGCTTAAAATGAGTCATGTCTTTAAAGTTTGCTTATGCTGCCCGACTATCTATACCTCTTTCGCACTGCAGTGATACGATTAAAAAGGGAATGCTTCATCCCGGATTTTGGCGATGAAGATATGGTTAAGAAATATTGAGTGGATATTTACCTCTAGGGTGAAGGTACGGCAAACATTAAATTACACAATAAGATGTACACAACTTGATTCCTTGCTGTTTGAACGATCTAGCGGTTCGCTGGCTGGATGACGCCAAACAATTAGATTGCTGGTGATGAAAGATTTGTTAACATTGACCAACATATTCGCCTTTTAATGTCGTAAAGGTTTACACATAGTTATTCATAGATTTGTAAATATAATAGATAAATACAAGTATATGCGTATATAAGCATGTATATATAGGTATATTTGTATTAATATATGCATATAGATATAAACATATATATATATATATATATTTATATATAAATTTATATATAAGTATATATATATATGTTACATATATATATATATATATAAACATAAATAAACGTATATATATAAATATACATTTATATATATATACATATATATATGTATATATATATATATAATATATATATATATATATATATATATATATATATATATATATATATATATATATATATATATAAATATGTAAACATATAGGATGTATAGGATGTTTATCAAGCGATTAAATCTACGAATGAGTTTTGTTAAAACATACAAAGTTTTCCATAGTACCAAGTCAACTTAGTATTGCAATTACCAATGGGCTTTTTAGTTTACACGTGCAATATGTGCATAACAATTTCTCTTGCATTATGGGGTGAACAATAATCTTTTGTAGCCCTTTGTCATTTACGTAGGATGTTGGTGGAGCTGATGCGTCAGCGAATGTTTTCGCAATTCTTTGTTCAGGACATATTCCACATGGTGGAATGCATCAGCGTCATGAAATCGGCAGTATTAAATGAGATGTATTTGTATTCTCTTTTTGCTGTAAAGCAATCTTGTTAGTATTTGCACTATAACAAAATTCTTCAGCATATTGCACAACAGTTTGTGATTACGTCGCTATTAAGGGGTGAATGCTGTTATACCACTGCTGGCTAAAACATAACCACGGTCATTCAGTAACTTCTCGTGAGACACGTAAATATTTGAATAAGTAGAGATCGCATTAGAAAGCCTTGCTGCGTGAGTGCATAAAACGGGCTTTTTTTCGTGAGACGAAGACAACTTATTCCAACTTAGACCAATGTAACGCATTACATAGCCAATGTATGGTAGGGAGAAACAACCATTGTAGTGCCTTAAATCAACGGGAAGGGTGCAATGGTAAATAAAGTGTTCAAGGTAGCATCCGAGTATTTTGAAGGGACTTTAATGAACTCTTTCTATAAATGAGGTGATGAAAGGATATGCGACCTCTAATATAGTCGGACACTGGTAAAAAAGTACACCTGTTCCTAATATACATATAAATAATATGAAGGTCATGAGGAGATATTTGAATCTCAAACACTCAACATGTACACCACTTTAACGACAATTTAATTATATGTATATAAAATTAATATCAACAGTGATTAAATAATGCTATGGTACATGGTCACATGGTAGGATATGGCTGTTTTTAGCGTTAAAGTCATTATAAAATAATAAACTGTATTGTCTTTAGTGGTTAGGAAAATGTTTATCAGCATTATTCAATAGAGATATCTGGTACAAAAGTACACTTAATGAGAATCTTGCCATCGTGCATAAATCTACTGCCAATGTATTGTATAGCGCAGAGCGATAATACTGCACTCTTTCTAGGTACAAATCACGATAAGTCTAGTTTGACCTCAGTCCCTTCCCATGGCTAGGTTATTATTAGCAACATCTTTATCAAACGATGTGTGAGCTCCACGTTGTTCATCACATTATATAGCAGATTCATTACCATCATTAGCCCCTCTGCAAGGCATTTTGAAGAGTGCAACACAAGACAATTAGAACTAAAATAGCCGAACCTTTAGCCTTCAGTTGATAAACCTTGTAGACTGGTTAACAAACATGTTAATGGCAGGTTTTATGTTCTTACGAGTTTAATCTTCTCCCCGTTTAAAGACCAGATGGGGCTAAATCGCATTGGGACAAGAGTTAACAGCAAATTTCCTTCGGATTCTTCGAGCTTGCTCAGGCCTTTGCATATTTGCATAAGCTGCTGTGTAACAGCCGAGCATATATATATGAGCGAATATGAAATTATTCTTTTGGAAGCCTGTGGTCTTTATCACGCAATATAGTTATGCCCTACCAATCAACGTACCAATGAAAAAAATGAAGGTGTTAAAACCCTAGGGTTTTATGCATTCAATGAGTCAAAATAGACGTACAATTGTCCAGCAAGATCCCCAAGATCGCATGTGACCAGCTGTACCGCTTATGCGCTAACATTACACTACTTACTTAACGTACAACTGTGAACGAAGCAATGGCAAAACATCCCTGTATATCGATTTGCTGCACAATGCTGAATTCGTGCCAAACATTTTGACTATGCCCAGTAATTCGTATTGAATTACTATTCACTACTGCAGCCGGAAACTTTGCTTACGTTTATATAGATGAATTACTTATGAAGTTATGACCAATATACGCTCACATTAATTTGGAAGTAAAGAAAAGAGGCATCCATTGGCTCAGTAGATCCTTTGTATTGCTGCCAGTCTTTGCAAGACTAATCTGGCATGAAATTACCTTCAGCGCATAGGACCGTGGATATTGATTATCTACCCTTACTGACTAATTAATATCCTTCCTGTCTTGATAACGCACTGATTGGATGCGGGTCATCTCATATAATACATACCGACTTTCCAAAAAGTTGTTGGGGGATGTTATTACGTTAATACAATGCTATATGGTTAAGTTGGGTCTTTGTTCATTTGACACTCCTCATGTAAAATATTGGCTTATTCATCAACGCAATCACCTGAAAAAGCAGATGGATTTACAGATTCAGGTTTAGCATAAGTCGTAGCATTAGCGGCTTCGTTCAGTTACAAGAAGACCTCTCCATTCATTCGAAAATTCGTATATAGCATGTGTGTAACGGCAGTGTTTGATGTAATGCTCCTATTACCCTAAAAAGCCTCCTTGCCATATCTGATATATGATGCATAAAACCAAACGTATAGTAATGATATCAATCATTTGTCAGCTTATTGAGTATTCGAAGAGAACACTGATGGTCATTAGGCTTCATGGACATCATAAATAGTAGATATGCTAGCTCAGATTGTTTTGCAAGGGGATAAACATAAATTTACATTGGATTGCATTTCTTAGAGGTTTTTTGCCGGGTGTAATTTAGGTTGACCGATACATTGGCTAAGCATGACGTTTTGTTACGTACAAATAATCATGACGAACCCAAATGCAACTTGTAAGCTCAACTAACAGACACCATTACGAATGAACTAACAGAATATTGAAATGCAAATTTTGAAATAGTAAACGGATTGTGTCGGTAAGATATTCATCTGTGCAGATATGATGACCGATAATATGAACATTTGTTGAAGGTAGCAGAGACGATACGAGATCATCCGTCTGGCACGATTAAATATATCATTCGTCGTATCTGTGCAAGACATATACATATATATATATATATATATATATATATATATATATATATATATATAGATATATATATATATATATATATATATATATATATATATATATATATATATATATATATATATATATATATATATATATATATATATATATATATATATATATATGTATTAACACGAACACGACCTTTAGTGCACAAACCGCCAATCTTTCGTAGACTAGTGTCCACGAAAGGATATACCACTATGTCTACATGAAGTTAATGCACATTGTCGTTCCAAATATTTGAAAATGTATTGGTTTGACCATTTCACAATGATAGTCTATTATTAGTAACGTACAAAGATATTCATTCACGAGTGATTTCTTTGGATTGATAATACTATATCGAAATCATTCGTTAACATAACCCGAAAACGTCAATTCTTCCATGCAACTATATATACTTTGACCAAAATGGCCGAGATTATGTTTAAAATAGAGCAGTGCAATGCAAGCCGGAGTATATAAATATACACATATACAAATATATGCTTTCATTGTGTTCTAGTTATTGCACTGTTAGCCAGCTGTGCACAAAGTTAACTCAATGTACAATGTGTTTTCTACGAGGTCACTGATAATCTCATAATATCGGAGATCCCGAGTTTTGAAGCACACTTGATACTCTGTAGTTTTCTGTGATATCGAATCGAGCAACGGTGTTGTTGCAAAAATACAGCCAACAACGGGCCATCGCAGCGTTATCTTAAACATGGCCCAGACTGAAGAAGGCACGTTCTGTACAATGTTAACGTCAAATGGTCATATTGTGTCCACATTTAACGTGTGGCCACGCGTCTTATGACGCTAATGTTGTATGTTCATGCCGCATATAAAGAAATCCACAAACGCAATACCCTCATCCCGGATGTTGCCAATGCGTTCCAAAAACCTGTAATGGACATTGTGTGACTATATTGCATTATTTGAAAGTTATTTACCTGTTACAGGAGCATGTAATAGAAACCCACACGCTAAATGATGTTTAGTGGCATCGTTGTCAATCACAATGTCGTAAGTTGGTCGACGAACGCGTCATTTGGCCGACAAGATGACAACGAACTAGAGCTATTTATATTAAACGACGGGTAAACACACGAACTGTTTTATTTTTCCTTTACTAAAATATCCACAAACATTTTGACATTGTATCACATAATTGAAAACTGGCTCTGGTGAACCCCATACTCAGTGTTAAACTTAGGAAAACTATATTAAAGCTAACATAGTCCATTATTAAATATTTACAGGACATACCTTGGAAATATCTAAATTTATGAACGATATCATTATCGCTGCCTTGCAACTAATGATCGAGGCGACCGTGCCCCTATGATAACAATCATGCGACATTATGATTAGCGCACAAACATATCGCGTGATTCGTATCACAATCACCTTGCATTCATTAACATTGACCTTATATTTACGGGTAATTTGAGAAACGTCACAATATTGTAAAACAATGTAAGACACATAAGAGCGGCCATAATTTAGACGATCAGCTTGCAATCCAGTGACCAACAACTTAACTGCCGAGACTATCGAACCAGATCTATGGTAACAAGCATTTCCGAATCTGTGGGAGCGGTAGCTGAATGCATGCGTTATGGACAGCTTTGGAAACGACGTTCTGTCGCAACCAGTGTTGCATTGCAATGGACCATGGATGTGCTTAAATCAAACAACACGAACCGTTGGTTTAACTTGCTGCAAACGATGTAATGTGGGAGATCATGTGCTACAGATACTGGCTAAGCGAGCGTTACCCAAAGGTCACCCATGCTATCAGTACTGTGAACCGAAACGACAAGTTGAGGGTTCAAGCGAACATCGTGGCGTAATTAAAACCGGGCTATGCAATTATTGGGAGGCAGAAATGACAGACAGTCAACTGTGATTCGGTACACAAGAAAAGACACATTTTTAACCCATTTTGTTAATTGGCGGCTTAGTAAGGCTGTTTCTTTATGTGTATGTACACATAAGGAATATTAGAGCAACAGTTTGCTAATAATTTTATGCTTCCTTGCATGGCATGCTTACCTGATGGTGTAGTATATAGAACCCCATTGCCGTGGTTATGGAGAACAAAGGACACCAACAAAGCAGTTACTCGGATACAGTCGAGCTATGTTAACATCCAGTTAAAACGAAACAAACGAAGTACGAAATTATTTCAATCGTGATGCCAGTTTGTCCTAAATCAATAGCAGGTTAACAATCACTACGCCCTATCAATGAAATATGGCACCAAGCATTAGAATCACTCGCTAACCCTCGTTACACCCCCGTAGAAATAGATCATTTCAGTCATTTTTGGATGACTTGTAATTCTCAGATTTGCCTGCCATTATATTGCTGTGTCTAATCAGTACATGTCAATAATTTCTAGGAAAGTTCGGTTGTTGTAGGATAGGAAAATAACTATCTAGTCCTATTCAACTATAGATCAACGGAGTGACAGCTGTTACATTTACTATTGCTCAGACGTTCTGAAGCCCGAACATGCCTTTCAAAAGCAAAATGAAGGGAACAGCGAATCCACAGCTGTCAGTCGGTAGAACATATTCAATGAAGGTAAGGAGACACTTCTTGCAGCCTTTCGCATACTCTCTTATAACCAACCACTCAGAGGGTCACTCATTCAATCGCTCGCTAATACAGTCTCATATGCATAAATAACCACGCGCACACGCCCACTTACTCACTTCATCCCCTCTAATGTAAACACCCACTGGATATCTGGCTTTACTACAATCCTAACTTATTTGCTAACAAAAAGCCTACGTCATTCCCAGGATAAGACAACTCGCCAAACCCTCTGTACAGCTGCAAGTGTACAGATGGACAATTTATATTGTAAGAATGAGAGAATGATGCTGCGGTGGCATGATGCATGTTTGATGTAATTGCCATTTTATGCGAAACCATTCAGTTTCAGTCAGCTTATCAAACGTCTTGCCAAAAACACATTCGTTAGTCATTCATTCACCTCTAAGTTACACCATCATAATGAGCTACTAACTATCTTGTTGTCGGTTGGCATTCATTGTCTACATTACAAAGAAATATGTCCCTGAGAATAGCATATACATCTTCACTTGTATACTTATCTTCAAAGTGAACCTCTGCCCACGCGTCTATAATAAGCATCATTTTCAAGGCTCTTGGTCATTCAACTTATCAAACAATGCGGTTATTAGCAGAGTATAGCCCCTTATCAGACGGTGTTTTTTTTCTAATTAAGTGAATTGAATCAAGGCCAATATCTGTAAAATGTCAGGTTGGCAGTATTGAGGATATTACTTCTTCCGATCCCACAAATATCAGCGTACCTATCGTGAGAAGGTACAAGAAATGATGTAGGCTTATAAAACGTGTTACTATGAGTTGAAATAGCAACATTCAGCGTAAATCAATAGTACCTAACTTGCGGAAAAATGCGTTCACCGACGAGATATGCTGGCCAGTCTTGATTAATTTACTTTGCCAGTCGTAGAACCGCTACATGCCTAGGAAAGATAGCAATATAGAGCAGCTGAATGTTTAACGGCCAACCAACACCATAAGTACCCAGGGTTAAACTGACGACATGTTAATATTAGCTTAAAATCATTGTTAAAATGTGACATATAATTTTACTCCTGACAATTGGTTTCTCACTCATCGTTCACATCTCACTCACTGTTTGGGATATACTGAAGGTGCCAAGTTCAGCACCTTCAGCCCTAGCAGCAATGCATCTTGCATATGTGATCTACAGTGTTGAGATACTATCGCGCTAATAATTGATATCATGTCAAAGGGCGACTCAGACTTCCATGTGAGTTTAGGGATGCAGGAGATGGGAACGTGTATCGAATCAGCAAGATTGTTGACTAGGGCACTGTAATTATGAGGCTTTTCCTCTGTCTTGCTATCGGTCACAAGATGTATTAATCAGGCAACATGATAGCTTCAAATAAGTCGTACTATTAATACCTCGATCGATTCATAGGACTCCAACGCACTGCAGTGATACGATTAAAAAAGGAATGCTTTTTCCCAGATATTGACGATGGAGACACATTGGTTATGAAACATTTAGTTGATTTTTACTCAGGGGGTTTAAGTACGGCAAACACCATTAAATCATCACAACCATCACTTAATATGACAGTTAGATGTACGCGATTTTATTCTTTGCTGTCTTAAAGATCACCAAGTTCTCATGTAAGATGGCGTCAAACAGTTAGATTGCCGGCAATGACACCTTTGTTAACATTGGCCAACCGATTTGCTATTTGTGTTTGAATCGGATGTATATTTCATGAATCAGTAATAACAGGATATCATAATTTTCCGTCGATTGGTAGATCGGTTATAAAAAGTTCAAACATTTCTCACCTGCACATATGTTATGTATCGTGACATTTACTTACTTTCCATGCCAGGACAATTCACAACTCAAAAGCGACAATATTATGAAATGAATGCAATCACAATTCTGTTTTTTCCATCAGATCTGTTTCCATGCTGCCAATTTCGGGCGAGTAGGTGTTTGTTTCGCACCCCTTATGACGTTCAGTAGACCCATGCAAGATAATCGGACATGGTCAAATTTTCCACCCGTTCAAAAAATACATACAAATCGCCAGAAGGTCATAAGCAGATATGTGAATCTCAAACAAAACATGTACACCACTTTAACAGCAATTCAGTAATACGTTTATGGATTAAATAATGCTATGATACATTGTAGCATAATACAATATAGCTGTTGTTAACGTTAAAGTCATAATACACTGTAGCCGGTAGGTATAATAAATGGACAGCAGGTTCAAAAGTACACTTTGATCGAATGAGAATCTTGCTATCGTGTATAGATTTACCGCCATTGTATTCCATTGCGCAAAGCGGCAGACGAGATAATACTGTACTCGAAGAAACGGATTGATTTATAGATGCCGATTTAGTATCAGTTATATCAGTAGCGGCTTCATTTAGTGCCACTAAGACCTCTACACTCAATCTGTATCTGATAAGTTCATTTGAGAAGTCGAATACCATATAGCATTTGTATAATGGCACTTCCACTTCGCGATACATGATGCATGCAACATAACGTAAGGTGATTATATTCATCATGTGTCAGCCAATAGAGTAATGATCGTTAAGCTTTATGGACAACATAAATAATAGAAATGCTTACACAGATTGTTTCCCAATGTGATAAACCTTAATATACAGTGTATGGCCTTATTTGGGGTGCAATTTATGTTGAAGGAAACCTTGGTTCAAAAGCACGTTTTGGTACGCGATTACAATCATGACCAACATAAAGAGCAACATATCTATTACAATAATATACACATTTTACAATGAACTAACAATTTATTCATATGCAAGCGTTTGGCTTCGCCTTAAATCTCGATGGAATTTATTACTGACATGAAAGAATGTAGGTTTTTTGTCCATGATACACATGATGATATACGCTTAATAGGCGAACATGTGGAATTTGGTGAACGTGCTGTGTATAATAATGAGTTTGTGGCGTTGTAAAGATTGAAGATTCAGTCTGCCGTATATATTACAGTTCCAAATATGACATAGATAGTATGTCAATTAGCGGCCGTCTTTTTCACATCTTAGTGTTGATAATTAACCACAGTGCAGATATTATAAATTTTACGCTGATTTTTATCGAACATGCACCGGTATTTAATACATATGATTTTGCATATTTCTGCGTTATCTTGTGGACTGCGGATTCCTGGGCTATCGCCATCGCATGTGGTGACTATAACGCGGTCGTTTATATTCATATGACAACAGTAAACAAATACGATGTACTTTCATATCTTATCATAGCTCTGGCGCTTTTCTCATATTTTGTGGACTATTAGTGCCAAAAACGTAAGCAATTAATTGATATTTCGCTATGTTCAACAGTTCAAGCACATTAATCAACGTATTTCGTTTGGTAATTTTATTGTCCCTTTCCCTCCATGACCTAATTCTCAAAAAGGATTATTAACAGATATTGCATTCTTGTTGCAAATTCAAGCCACTGATATTTCTTACACGATATCGAAATCATTATTTCAAAGTAGAATAACTTTTATCATGTATCATTGTTTAAAACAGTCGTTGAAAAATACTAAACCCCGTTTCCCTGGCCGGGGAGGCGGGTAACGCGAGGAGGTGAAGTTAGATTGCAATGTAACGATCGAGGCGCCTTCAAGATTACATTATACGGTAGCCGCCATCTTGTGATGATGACAGAGTAGTTACTCGCCATTGACTAAATCTCTATCAAACAACCATGGAAGGGCTGATTATGATTCACAAAAATGTTTTGGTTATTCGTTGGCAACAGCACTTCCAGCCAGCTCTTTTGAACCAAGTGGAGCTTGCGCGCAACAAGGGAGTACCCGATTGGCTGTTCGTCTGTTGGACTATTTCCAGCAGCTTGATAGCTCTTGATCGGTGGATGTTGACCCATTTTAAAATTGGACGGTGGGTTGGCAGGCACGACTGGTATGGAAAGCGGCGGCACGTTTATAACCTTATCGGCTTGTTGCGCCTATGTATATCGCAATGCATGGCGATACAGACAGCGCTCACTGAAGTACCCCTAAGGCAGAATTTACCTTCGCCCATTAGAAATATGTTTTCAACCGATGTCTGTCTGTTTGTTTGTCGGTTAGCAAAGATAAATCGAAAAGGTATGAATGGATTTTTATGAAACCTTCAGGGATCAATGGTCACATACCAAGGACGAATGCAATAGAGAAATAAATAAATCTCAATAGCACTCCATTGCTCTCTCTTAACATGCCTCGGGGAGCGATGTTTGATCTCAGAACCTGACCGTTATTTTAAGTTGGGGCAAGTAAATAGCTGACTCAACTTAAAATAGTCCATTTAAATGATTCTATACACTTGCAATAAGTATCCAAATAGGTTACCCTACCAGCAAAATGGGTCCCTCATCTTTAGGCTGTGCAATATATATCGGCATATTTTGATTGGTTAGGATAAATCATTTGCATTTTAAGAGATTTATTAAAGGTACCAGCCACCCTTAATATATGATTATTATTTAAGAAGAATAAACACTTGAATTAGACTCATATACACACTTAAATCCCTTTCCAAATGATTATGTTATATGACTACCACCGTACTCCATACACGCTTCACCATGGGGAAATCGCGACTTTACGTGTATTATTAAAATCGAAAAGCAGTATTGTCAGAATATGCTGAATTGGCAAGGAAATGAATAAAAGTGAAATAATTATGGTAAAGATCGGTCAGAGAAAATGGGTTGTGTACATTCGGCATTTCTTCAATGGACGCGTTCAAGGCATTCAGCGGCCCATTTTTAATATTGGTCAACCCATCTTGAAATTTCAAGTTGGGTCAGGGCAATTAAGCTCGAACAACTAGTGCCTATCACCATACTTAGATGCAGCATTTACATTTAAGTAATATTACAAACGGGCCGCTAAGAACGGAACTCCAATACTTTGCTTACAGCATACATCTGATTGTCAGTGGTTCTGTGTTGCATCAGCATGATCAATGGAGGTTGATACTCCACTTCTGAAATATGGTACATTGCTGCTCAAATCAATTAAAAGGTGCATCTGAACAAAAATCATGAACATTATGTTGTGAAATTTTCAATTATTGGAAACAATATCCCTAAAATGAATCTAATCTTTGACCCTTGCTATTTCTAAGGTTGTTGTTAGGATTAATTTTCTATTTTTGAAAGATGCAAATAAAAACCCAGATACAGAACCTGATAGGTGATCCTAGACAGAAGCTAAAAACAGCAGAGTTGGGATAATAATACTGAGAGATTATGGAATTGCACAGATAATGGAATAGTGCACCAGTAGTCACTTGACATTCATCACTCATTTATCTATTGTTCTAAACAATGTTCCATAGAAGTATTTTTAAACATTAAGTCTGACACTTAAATAATGCATGTCAAATATAGTGAATGCTCATTTTAATCCATTGAAATATCATGTACTGCATCTCTACTCCATCTTAATGTAGTGTAAAGCTACTGCGGTCCTTTCAAATTTTGTTTATGCAACTTCGGTCTATTGAAATGTAGTGTATGACTTATCCAGTCCATTGGTATTTGGTGCATGGCTACTACATTGCTAGTGCATTCTAGTGCATTGGTATATGGTAGTAAGTTTATTGAAATATGGTGCACTGCAGCTCCAGTCAATCGAAATGTGGTGTACTGGTTGTAAAAGTTCATTAAAATATCGTGCATGACCACTCTTTTTTATTAGCTACTTTGGTCGGCAGAGCCTATCATATACCTCTGCTTCAGCCTCTATCCATTCATCAGCTGGTAAACATTTTATTGCACATTTCCTATTAAACAAATTACCATCCTTGAAGTTCACTTGGACTCCTCTAATAGTGATGGTTGCCCACAATGAAATCTATTACCCTTATGACCTTTTACCCCTGAGTTAATAGGATAAAACTTCTTGTCCTGTCTAAATCGAATGAAGAATAACTGTTGATAGCACATTCCCTTTAGAGCAAGCTAGCTGTCCTGAATTATACATGGACCCCTATGATGTTGATGGCTCCTTGCCATAATAAACTAGCTCATTACTACCTCTGCCCCCTTGTAAAATAAATATTGATGCTTACCCAATGGAAAAAATTGATTTTGATGACATGTATGCTTATTAAGTGAGCTAGCTGTCCCAAATAACATATGACCCCCTATGTTGTTGATGTTTTCCTGTCATCTAAACACAATTCCCATTATGACTTTTGTCTCCTGTGCTATTTGAGAAAAAAAGCACATGACTAAGTTAATCCAACAGAGAATACCTTTTGATGGCATGCTTGTTAATAAAGCAAGCTAGCTTTTCCATAATATAATCAGCCCTTAATGACCTCTAATCCTTGAATTAGTTAGGAAAAACTCTGTACTATTTTCAAAAGAACAAGTAAATGAGCTGTTCCAAATTACACATGGACCCCTCTGTTGTTGATGGCAACTAGCAATATAAAATGTAGCCCTTCATGACTTAAGACACTGGAGTTGCTAAAACAAATAGTGCATAGTACATTTTTTACTCTTCTCACATTATACATTGTCCCTGCCTACATTGATGGTTCCTTGCAAACCATAATAAACCTAGATGGTCTATTAGATGCAAAACTGATCAAACCATTATTGTCAATGTAAACCTTTAAAATCAACCTTTTCATATAAAGCAAGTTAACAGCCTCATATCATACATGAAGCCCTCTGATTATTCATTTCTGTCCTTTCAAATATGGTATACAGCTACTCCAGTCTATTTAAAAATGAACAACAAATACTCCAGTCTGTATATATAGGCTTGACAGCCACTCCAGTCCATTATGATAAGACGTACAGTTACTTCCATTGAAATATAGTGTAAGACTAGCCCAGTTCATTAACATGTGGTGCATTGCTGCTCCAGCCCATGGAAATATGGTGTACGGCTACTCAAGTCTGTTGAAATATGAACCATGACTACTCCAGTCATTTATATATGGGGGACAACTACTCTGATCCACAGCAGTATGGTATACAGCTTATCAATTCCATTAAAACATGACAAATGGATTCTCATTATTCTAATAATTAACCATTGAAACATAACATGCAGCTACTCCAGTCCTTTGAAATATGGTGCACAGCTACTAAAGTCAATTGAAATATGGTGAATGGCTAATCCATAACATTGAAATATATGTACGTAAAACAGAAGTCCATCGAAATATGGTGTATAGTTGCTCCAGTCCATTTAGATATGATGTACAGGTACTTTCGTCCATTGAAATATACTGTACAGCTACTCCAGACCAATGAATAATGGTGTATGGTTACTCCAGTCCGTTGAAATATGATGTACGGCTGCTCCAGTCTATTTAAAAGTGAATCCTGAATACTCCAGGGTATTGATATGTGGTGTATGGCAAGTCCGGTCCATTGCAATATGATGTACAGTTCCTCTATTCCATTGAAACCGGGTTCATAATTAGATGGACTTGAGTAGCTGTACATCATGTGTTAATGGAATGAAGAAGCTGCAAACCAAATTGTATTGGACTGGACTAGCCATGCACCATATTTCAATACTACTGACTACTTCAGACCATTGAAATATGGAGTATGGCAACAACATAACATTGAAATATGGTGTACGGCTACTTAAGTTGATTTCAATATGGTGTATGGTTGCTCGAGTCCATTGAAATATGTTGGTGTGCCATTAAACCCTAAACTTACTTTTCTTGTCCATTGAAATATGATCAATTGCTACTCCAGTCCATTGAAATGTGGTATATGGCTATTTTGAAACAGTTGGGTTTGGTATATGAGTACTTTGTTCCATTTGAATAGGATCTACAATTCAGCCAGAGCATTGAAATATTGTCAGACTTGCTGGTTTATATGAAGCAATTCCAGTCATACATCAGTGTGTGATGGAGAGTTTGTAGGGGATTGCTGTTATTATTTATTTGAGAACTTTCCTCATTACCATTGTAATGAATGTTATATTCTATCCATTCATTGGTACTTCCTTCCCACCTGTCATGCTCAACATATCCATTATTCCTTCATGTTATGTCAATATTTGATCCTATTTTTTACAAGGAAAATTATTAGGGTACATGGTCACTGGTTAATCAACAAGCACAAATCATCTTTTACAGTCTACATGGATTTGATTTTCTGTACATTTCATATTGTGTATTTAGTCTATATTGAAGCTATAGGTTAATTTTCCAGCCTTGGAAAGTAGGACATCATTTGAAGCAACTTTAGTGATCATCCATTCAATGACTGCATGGCTGGATCAAAAGGCATTGTGTATGCATATAAATTGTAGATCTAATTTGGCTTGTGTCCAGTGCTTACAGTCTCAATAACACAGACATGCTGTGTTAAAACTGGTGCAGCATTTTATTGATGTACAATAAGACAGGGGTACCTTGATATTGTAATCTATAGCACACATTATGCTGTTTAATATACAGCTTACCTATATCCCTTGATATTTAGTCTAGAGGAAAGTGAAGTTTTCAGTTTCGTTTGGTTTAATTTTACTTCAATGTTTTGAAATAAATTAGATATTTGTGAGTGTTACAGGACAAAATGAGCTTGTTATAGCAGCTACTGCTAGGATCCTTTGTGGATAACCTTAAAACAGAATTTTTAACTCAGGACCAGTTCTCAAAAAACTCCTGGCACTGACACTGTAATAATGCCTGTATCTGTTGTTGCAATATTACAACATGTGGAAATAAATTGAAGTTGTTTTGTATTTTACTTTTATTTTGCATCATCAAAATATATGCCCTATAAATTAAAGAGTGTAGAACCAAAATTTTGTGCGTCTTTTTTTAAATAATCACAGACTAGCAGCATATTGTTATTTTCTGATAGCAGTTCATTAACTAATGAGTTATAACTTTTTGTGAGCATGTACATCAATACAGTTAAGTTTTCAACTTACTCAACATGCTTTGGGGGCTATCCTATACTGCCCTTTCCACTCCCCCAACTAAATCCATAAAACCAGCAATGTAAATCAATAAGGCTGGAAAACAGCCTATTTTAGCTTACCGTGCATTCATTGTAAGCAAGCTTTAGTTTACCAAGTCCTCTCTATAGTCCAGTTCACCAGAAATTTAACAGCGGGTGACAGCTAAGGTTTGGGGGTGGATAATCTATTTATGAATATTGTCATAATACACATGTGCAGAACTATTAATTCCGTTTTGTTTGACAAATTAGCACTATAACAAAAACATTATAAAACCCTGAATCAATCTGTTCAATCACACCAAATCGTACCTACACTTCGCTTCATTTCTTATATCAGCTGATCGGGGTCACAGCGCGCAATCTGCAGCAATCCCGGGCAGCGAGCACTCACTGGGCCGTTTCTCCTCGGAATTTCTCTCAACTTGTCCCTTGCCATATCGGACACTTATAGTTTCGTGGTTTTTAATGTCTGGTAAAATAAGCTCGAAAGCCTTCGATTAAGTTGATTAAACAGTTACTTACCCGTCTAATATATTTCAACCTACTTTGAGCCTTTGTCTGGTTTTAGGTTTTCGGGGAGGTTTCAGTGCCCCGTACACCCATATATATATAAGATTGACGACGCTCTATCAAGTACAAGCAGATAATCTCTTGGGTAAATCCATGCTGCGTGAATTTACGAATATTATATTTTGCATGAATAAAAACAGGTTCGAGTCGAACACGAGGTAAACAAAGGTCGAACTATCTCACCGATGTCATGTAACACACCACGTGTCTAGATTCAACCTTAGTCTGTTTGCGTGGATTTCCCGAAAAATAGTTCTCACACAATTCGCTAAATTTTGGCCTTTTTTTATCGAACCAGGATGTACAATGTATTATTATAAATATTGTTACCCCTTTAAATGACAGGATTCAATTCAACAGTAAACAAACATACAATATCATTTCGTCGAAACTTTGACATAATCCCGTATGTATTGTAGAACAAATTTGGCATTAGGTCGAAGGATTTAGGTCGAAGGATTTATGTCCGATCATCTACCTATATCTTTTATTTATTGAAATAACTCATGAAAACAATGTAATAGATGTCGAATAAATGGTAAATATATCATTTCAATGAACTGATAAAATATAGGCTCCGCTGTTTGAAAAGTACGACAAACATACGTTTCCTTCGCCTTACTACCGCCCCTTTACCTTAAACCCGCTCCTTCGAACTAATCCCGTTTATATAGTTAAATATACACACACACACACACACACATATATATATATATATATATATATATATATATATATATATATATATATATATATATATATATATATATATATATATATATATATACATATATTATATATATTTATACGAATGCAACCTTTTCAATACAATCGACCAACTTTTTGGGCATAAGGTCACATCTTGGTTTTCTACGTTTCCCAATTAGCTAGATACAGATATATATATATATATATATATATATATATATATTTGCCCGGACAAACCGAAACGCTTCGGCTGGTCGATAATTCTTTAGGCACCTCGTGCTTTGAGATGAAGTTGCGTTGCTGGCCGAGAATATCTTATTATTTGGTAAGCAATAACCACAACTCTTGAATATATTATGGCGTTATTTAAGACGCTTATACCCAAGTCAACCAGCTGATAGCGAGAAAATATAAATAATGTCGCTAAAGTGACTCGACAACCTTGGTTCTTAGTCTTGGTTTTCAAATATCGCCCACTGTGACATTTTGTCGTTGATCTAAATTATGACAACGCTGGTTCGATAGATTGGATATATTGTGTAGTATACTCAATCTGACATATAAATGGAATCTGGTAAATTTTTTAGGTACTTTATTTTAGCTGTGTGGAGTCAAGCCGGCCTTGGCTAATCGCTTCGCCAAGTTCTGTCAGTTAGTCGCGTTTACCATAATGTACGTATGTATGTAAATAATTTTTTGATCCGCGATACATGTCACAGTATTTTTTTTCAATCGTTAGGCGTCAATAAAGCGCAAAACCACGAGATTTTGTTTCGACCTTGATCTGAAACTAATGTCAAGGTCATCGAATATGTAAAACAATAGTATCTCAAATAACTCTGTAAATAATGGTCGGATTGTAAAAATATTTACATCATTGTTTAGCTCCTTGTGATTGCTAACTTTTGCTAAAATGAATGTAGACATCAATCCAACAGTTTTCTCAAGCGTCCCAGCCCCACTGTAATTAGAGCCTTATTTAAGCACAAAGACATCTTGGAGTGAGAGCCTCATAAAAATTTGTCAGCGCTAATTTTAATGATTATTTTGTTTTATAAGTGGTTTTTTGGACAGTAGACAACTTAAAACTTCATAAAAACCCTATGGAAGGTTGTCAACTCCATTAATAGGTCCTAAACTTATATTCCCATCCACAAATACACTTCACTTACTCAATAACCACCCGATGAATGGGCCCGCTGGAACCCCCACAGAGGAAAGAACGTGTCCCTCAATATGCCCGTGATAGGCTGGTCGAGTTGCAGAAGGACTTCGACAAATACGAATCTCTTGGTGTCTTCAGAAAACCCGAAGACATTGGCATTCGAGTGGAATATGTCAACCCATCTTTCTTGGTCAACAAAAGCAATGGCGGTTACCGACTAGGGACAGCATTAGCTTATTTTGGCAGATATAGCAAACCCCAACTATCCCTGATGCCGGATGTGGAGTCAATACTACGTGAAATTGGCCGCTGGATTGTCTCTGACCTCACTAAGTCGTTCTTTCGGATCCCTCTAGCCAGTGCTTCAATGAATATTGTGGTGCAGTCACCCTCTTCCGTGGCATGCGGATCAGCAATGGGGATGCCTGGTTCTAAAACCGCGTTAGCAGAACTTATGTCTAGGGCCCTTGGCGACCTGATTCAAGAGGGTTAAGTAGCCAAGATCGCAGACGATCTTTATGTCGGAGGTGATTCCCTCTCGATGCTGCTGAACAACTGCAGGTGTCTGTCTGCCCCTTACGCACTACAGTTCTCAGTTGGACCTGGACCCAGAGGTCAGTTGCATTCAAGTCCTCACAGGATATCGACCCAGTCCTCTTGTTATGAATTACTGCGCGCCGACCCTGACATACAATGCGTCACACCCACCTCTCTAGCAGCTGCGAATGCATCCCTCAACACCAGGATCCGTGGGCGTGGTCTATCAGCTCGTGAAATGTGGACCAGATAATCGGTGAGCAACTCCCTATATCCGACCTCATCCAAGAACAGCACCAGAGCAGTTTACGTAACCCTCCGTACAGTGAACGTTCTAAGTGTCCCGGTGGACAATCCCCAATCGGTCCCAATATCAATTTTTGGGACCTCATCTAACTTAGAAAAGAAAAGCATTATGAATGGTCGTGCTAGATATCTCGTTGTGGCTGTCTCAGGTTTATGGTGCAGTATCCGTAAATTTGCTTGATCCCAGCTGAGATCACCTACGTATAATGTTAAACTCAGTGAGTGCCTTAAAGTCCTCACCAATGTTCAGCAGCCGCGTGATACTTTCCCTCCCTCTCCATGTGAAAACGACTTGGATGACGCATCAGGCCCGATTGGCAGCCTACCTCTCGCCCCTGAATGGGGAGTTGCCGTGCCCCCATTGGGCATCCCGGTCGAGGCACCTCCAGAACTACCACCGGTGCCCGTGGACCACACTTCTAATGTCGATCAAGAGGAACCTCCCCCATGAAACAGACCACAATGTCCACGAAGACCCCTGGACTACCTTCGAGATTACATAACATAGTATTATAGCATATTGTTCAAAGGGAGCGAGAGAAAGGAAGTAAACGCCACTACCTATATGAGGACATTATGTCACCAGGTTCTTCATTGTGCATTTCCGGTTTAAAAATAAGTGTCATTTCTCTATACTTACGGTTAAGTACCGATTTCCACGACAAATATATTCTGACATGGACGGAATAGAAGCTATATATATTATATATATATATATATATATATATAGATATATATATATATATATATATATATATATATATATATATATATATATATATATATATATATCTATATATATATAGATATATATATATTTATATATATATATATATATCTATATATATATATATATATATATATATATATATATATATATATATATATATATATATATATATATATATATATATATATATATACGATTGTGACTATTGTGATCATGTACCATCCATTTTGGTAAATTGGAGGCGACAAAACATAAAGTCAGTATGATGATCATCTCTTGTTTTTTGTTGGTCTGTCATTACCATGTGACGGTTTCGTAAACTTATTTTGGATTTTCATTTAACATAGCAAAAACCTACTAATTTTGGACAAAACAAACAACCCTACCATTTTGGGACATTACAAAAAACTTACTATTTTGGCACATAATAGAAACCCAAACGCTTTGGGACACAACCAAAACCAACCATTATGCGACAGTGTGGTGAACTTGTTGTGACGAAAATTAAATGTTTGCATCTATGTCATGGGATATGTCTTTCATCCCTGTCCGTAAGACGGGGAATCTTAATTTGAAATGATAATAAGCGATAGAATTAACGTGCAGTTGAGGGGGAATGCATGTTTAATTAACGACGATTCATTTGTACCATATCGAAAGAAGTACTAGTCAACGTTATTTAAACATGGAGGAGCAAAGGCTCTAAATGTCTGACGCTTTCGAGAGCCGGGCCCGGCGCATGAATAGATATATCTACAACGAGATACGCACACTGTGAAACTGTAAGTCGTACAGGAACTCGTGGGATGGAACGCGCAATATGTGTCGAGTGTCTGAATATAAACTTGGCAGGGGTCGGCTGTCTTATCATTGAGAAAACTCGAACATAGTTCAGTAGCATACCAAATCCCGTCCACATCCTGTCCAAGAAATGTACGATGTTGCAAGCGAGGTTAAGCCCCAATCTTGCACACACTCCGCATAAGGATTTATTATATCGAATGGTCATCCTCTGCTATTAATATAACAACACCGATTTAGTTATAGTAATAGACGATTTATATAAATTCTTGTGGCTTCCAATCTTCAGCTCGATATGGTTATTTGTTTGTCCATGGAGGCGTCTCCGTGGTTCATCATAACGCTTAATCGTTCAATCACTGTCGTATGCACTCTTTCATTTTTTTCTCATCTAATGTAGCTCACAGACAGGCATGTTTTTTTGTTCTCGTTCAGAAAAATATACGCTCATAACTTAATGATATCTCTATTATTTCTGATTATATCTTTTTTTACTGCCAAAAGCTATGATGAAATGCTGTTGCATCATTAACTGAATAAACTGGGCATGTGTAATATTGTGTATAAACTATATAGTGATTAAAAAGGTCACTGGTATGACAATTATGAATGTTTATTGACATTTCAAGCATAATTACGAGTTTGTGGCACATCCATTTGGAATTAGCACTGCTCATTACAATTATGCATAGTTAATGACATTTCAAGCATAATTTAGAGGTGGTAAAAACCCATCGGAACTTGCGCTGCTCATTTATATTTTTTTCCAAAACTTTTAAGTAGGGTACGTCCCATTGGCAGCTGTGTCCTAAGAACTTCTTTCTTCCCTGAAACAATCAACATGTACACATGTTATGCAAATTACTTGGCACCACTATTCAAAAATAACAGTTCTATTATTCCACCAAAACTGGAGACAAGAGATGTGTGGTTCAGATTGATGGGTAAATCCAACAGAATGTTAGGTAGTGTTTCTTGCTGGTACAGCTATAACCTACCATTTGTCTGATTGAATGATGTAGAACAACACCGGCGTCAAAGTGAGGTTGGGTGTGAAGGTAGTGTCATATGAAAAGGGTCACATGCATTCTGTATAAGATGGTGACCTGAAATGTTATACAGACTAAATTGTTGTTGATCACAAGATTGCAGCACCTCAGCAGGTTTTAGATTGACCCGAACATCTTCAGAAAGATGCACAGAAAAATAAGAGAGATTATTTTAGAGCTACACAGATTGTACATTTAGTCAGAGAATCTAAAACCTTTGTAATAATTTGTCAGCAGTGCAATTCTGGTATAGAAGATATAACTTACCGATAAATTATCAGATAAAGTTACTCTATCATGAAAAAGCACATGGCAGTGCATGGCTGATCTACATGCTTGAATAACAATTCAGCCTACACCACAATTGTGCAGCATACCATATATGACAACTACCATAAAAGAGATACTAGGAATGATCTTTCTGTCAAATTTATCCTGATTAATACAATATATTCTGAAGTATATATACCATACCTGGGAGTAGTTTCCTTAGACTGGGGAATATATCATCTGAAGGTAAGTTGTAGAGCTTGGGTCTGCCTTGAATCTGATTAGAAGCGGTCTGCATGTGCATTGATATATTGTTTTCATATTTCGCTATTAGTTTCTAGTTATAGCAGACTTGTCATGACTTACATAATGTTGCAGAGGCCTTTATAGACCATGCAGTAGGTAGTGCCTTTTATATGAAAGTCACTTAACTAGAATTAACTTATAATACAAAGAAAACTTTCGTTGGTTAATACGTTGTCACCAGTTAACAGATCACAGAGAAATGAAAAATACTCACTCGTATCTTTGAAGCATGTTCTGCTCGAGACATCCTGGTCTGACTCCGAGTCACTAGAAATCAAGTTGTTTTTGTTGGCATCTTTAAGTCTGGGGTCTACAGGGCTTGTTGTTCTAGGCAAACTTGTGGCAAAACTGGTACTTGCTTGAGCTGCTTGTTCAGTATCTAATAAACAAAAGCACATACATTTTACAATATGCATTGCAAAATAAATATAATAAACATATCAGACTATGCATTAATTCAGATGTGAACAATGAGGAACAATGTTTTTATCACTGCATATTTCTGCCATTGCTTCACATTTGTTCATGATTATGTGACCTGCATATTGTGTGAGTTTTCAGAACCATTTTAATGATCATTTGATGAAAATTGGACCATGCTCCAAAAATGTCGGTAGGGTTGTGGTACAAAATTAAAAATAAACTTCATCATATAATGTCTCTCGATACAAGCAAACAAACCGACTGTGTCCGGGCAATCCATTTGTGCCAAGTACACACCCACTTAAGTTATGGTCAATTCAGGCAGTGGTCTCTGATAGGTTCCCAAACTCACATCTGACATATATATCGATTATAATGAAACATATATGGGTAGATTTGTGGACATGGAAGCTTGGAGATCAAGGCAGTTAGAAGATGAAGAGACCCAGTATACAGATGCTGGTTATTTATTTTAACAATATAACACTTCATAAAATGTTTCCACACTCACTTTTAGGATACCTGCAAAAATCTGATCACATAATTCAATGCCAGGAAACTTATGTGAGGCCATATCAGCTGTTCAACAGAAAACATTCAATATAAGCTACTGTCAAATTACATAATAATCATAGTCATGGTTTTTATAGCACAGATGCTCGTTTATAATACAATTAAATAGTTATGCAGTTTAGAGGCTGTTTGTTTAGTGGCTGGTGTTATTTGTATTAGATGACCCTCCGGTGATATCTGACACTTTCAAGTCTGTATTTGCACCATCAACATATTCCCTCTTTTGATAGACCATCACATTGGTCATTGTCTGGAAAGGCAACAGCCCGATATGCATGTAAAGTTGGGACAAATTGTAATTGATATTTGGTTATGACATCAGACAACTCTTTACAATTTAGATCCAACATCAGAAATATGACTACCCCCAATCTGAAGACCTTTTGACCTTTGAGGTCTATCATATTTAGATAATTGGTAGTGGATAAGCAGCCCCTGATATGTGTTGATAAATTTATAAAACCTACCATGCAAATCTTGCAGGACAGTTAAAGCCATCAATGGTGCTGCAACATTAGTCTCTTCAATCACAATTTGCCAAAGGGCGAAGTACCATACACATTATAGTTATGTCTGACCATAATGTCCATATGACATCATATCTATTTTCATGTCTGAAGCCTAGAGAAGGGAGTGAAGGGCCTCCATTAATTGTTAAAATTGTTAAGTTGATGTTTCACAGTCAAGTTCTATTTGCATTCAAATATCGTCGAACAGTCTTAGCTATAATAGCCAAACAAGTCTGTCAAACAACAATTTGTTTTTCAACTTAACAGAACCATCCAACAGTATTTAAACGAAAGCTGCTAACGCCTAAATTGTGGATCAGCTGATCGCGCTCGTTCCCTGGTTCCGTTGAGGGAATTGGGTCATGAATATAAATTCGGTTTGGGTAGGGGTAAAACGCGGATTAGGTAATACAGAACACGCAGTAATAGAGATAGTATATTATTTTTCCGACACAGCTTCTTTTCCGTCCATGTCAGAATGTATTTGTTGGGGAAATCCGTATTTAACAACGAATTTCGATGCTTTCTGCGAAGTCACGAAGTAGGCGGCCTTATGCAGAGTTATTGTTTACGAGTTTCGTAATTTATGAAATGTCATTATTAGCCGAAATACTGTAACAATCGTATCATTCTTAATCAGGGCTGTGATAAAATAAGTTAAATTTAATTTTAATAATCATTATTTGTCAGATTGGCAATTTTATGTGACTTGACTTTGGTAATCGTCTGCTAGATTTTCGCTTTATATTTCGACGATCTGTCGTTCATCTGGTGTCAAAGTTCGAAGCCAGATTATCTTGGCTAGGGTCAAAGAGTGAATTTGGTAGCTTCGATCGTAGGAATGGGTTTTTATATCAAGTGTTTTGTTATTATATGGTATTCAATAATCCAACAGTGTTGAATACTGTGTGAATAATGTATATTTGGTAGTTTGTCAAGAAGGTACTTGACTTTTACGGTCGCACATGATTAGTTTGGTCACATGAGCATACAGTAAGTAAACAAGGCGGGGTCGTTGAGAATAAGAGCCCATATGTAGACTACGTGAGTGACATGGAGGGACCTGGGGTTATTGAATGAAATCATTATAAAAGCTTCGGCATATATTCAATATCATACAATTATCGCTGTTGAACCACGAATTGGGTCAAGTCCAAGTTAGATAAAGTCCAAACTTTGGTCAAGTCCAATTTTAGTCAAGGACATGCTTGCGTTTGTTGTAAGGAATTAAACAGACGAGCGCGACGCTGAGGGAATGGGTGGTGGGGGAGGGGTCTTCGTGTCCAACTGATACCTTTGATGTTTTATGGCATCCAGACAGCTTTCATCTTTGGCATACTGCTATGTCACTGGCTATCGGAGCCTCAACGTTGATTGCTTGGAAAGTGTCGCGCAGCCCCTCCAACCTAACATCAAACAAGCCGAAACAGGTGACTATCCTTTTGCTAAGCTCACTCGTCACCTGGCCATTACGAACTACATTCTCTCTCTCCCTTCATCGGAGCGCGTTGTATTCAGTGACAGACGAGCGCGTCGTCCTCCACTCAGGTGCCAGCAAACCCCGCCTAAAATCTAGCACCTCGCTAGTGGATACATAACAATCATGCGAGAACTCATTGCAGGAGGTGATCTGTCCCTTCAGGACATTAACTTGTACCTCAACTATATGGAGAAGATTGCCCAGCTGGCCACCATGTATACCTGGCAATCACTCTTCATATACGACAAGGAGTATCGCAAATAGCGGTCACAGACCAAATGCAAATGGGGGCAAAACAACATGCACCTCGTCGAAGTCTACCTCGAAACTCGCCCCCGTCTGGAGGCCTCATCTCGTCAGTCAGTCCTCTCCTCCAGCGCTCATACCAGACTCCCAAACGAGATATGCTGCCTTTTTAATGTGGGCAGATGTCACTGGGGCACAGCCTGTTGGTACGCCCATCGCTGCAGTGTACCTGGTTGCAGTGAACCCCATAGCCAGCTGCAGCACACACATACCAGCGTCAAAAAACGCGCCTGCGAGGTGTTCGACATACCTGTCCCCCAACCCTCACCTCATCCCTCACCGACCGCCTTCCCGCATGGCAGACGCATTTGGAAAACGACCCTGACCAACAATATCTTTTGTCCGGCATCACTCATGGATTAACTATTATTAATGACATGCCCCATCGCCAGGTAAACACCAATAACTACAAATCCCTTGCAGCACATCCAGAGGTAGAGAAACAAATATTACGTGAAAAGGTATTCTTATTGACACCTCCGACTGTACCCTAAGCCTCCCGCTCGACAAGTCCCAGGCCTTCAAACAACCTCTGCAGCAATTTTGCACAAAACGCCGCGCCTCTCTAAAACGGTTGCAAACCTTCGCTGGTAAACTCCAATGGGCTACGCACGTTGTTCATGGCGGTAGGATTTACTTGCAACGCTTGCTGGCCACCATGCGCAAGCTAATAAACCTCTCACACAAAGCACGAAGCTGAAATAAATAAAAACCTAGCTCATACATTGTTATCATAATAATATGAACCACATTTAATATGCTTACAACTGCAGAAAACGTCAAATGTTCTAGTGTAGACAAGGCAGTATTCATCAACACCATGGCTCCATTTTTCTGTTTTTCAGAAATGTGTTGTCATGTAATACAGTGACAACACTCATTGCTCTAGTGTAGACTTCAGTCAATAAAACCGGGGAATGAGGAACACTTTTACTGATAAATGAAATAATAAGTTACCATTCTTTTTCCATACGACATGATGACTTATCTGTCAGACCTGCAAAAAGAATATTGAAGAAATTGTATTCACACTAAGTCCCACCTACGAAGTCTAGACGCATAAGCTCATTCAATCTAATTGCACAATTGACCATTTAAGCCCAAATCTGCACCACAGTGCTAGACTTTGTTTGAAATTTGGGGATCCGACTTAAGCTGTCACGGAGTACATGTGACCCAATTTGTATTACCACCTGACATGTATTGACGGTTTAATAGGCGCACAAAATATTCATGAAACTTATGTTGTCATTCGGACCGTTACAACGATTTTTTGACCTAGGGTAAGGACAAACGCGACGTTGATCTCGCTTGGACAGGGCCGTTTTTGTGCCGTTTGGTAGTCTCATGTAAATGACCACTCACAACAAACGATGCAATGATACATTTTGTTCTTTTAATATATCGAGACCATAAAAGTTGTCGATTTTGCTGCTTCAAAAAAGGATAACTTGCCAAAACTCGAATAACTTTTCGATTATCCCCAGATCCCGAGAAACAGTTAAGGTACATCACCTGCTATCGGGGCACGTGACCATGCAGCTGATACAGGGCACAGCAATATGCCTCTGTGCCCTCATCTCCCTTCACTCCCCGGATGTGCAAAACCAGCACATGTCGGGACTCCAGGTGGGATAGCACGTGGTGTAGGGCATGTTGCTGTGTCCCCATTCAGCAGGGGGGACTGAATTGTCTATGCCAACCTCCACAAGCCCGACAACTTCGGATCATTTGAGAAAGCTGGACATCACCTGCATTTGGTCTGATGTGCACTTCACTGCGTGCTTGGGGTGGAGACCAATCGCGACCATCACTTTTTGATGAGTTGGCTGTTGATTGTGGGTAGGGGTTGCTGTCGATGGTCATAGGCTTATGTGCCTCCCTCGGCTTGAATGACCCTGCAACCCCCGTTTTTCGCTTGACAGGCAACGTGATTGTTAGCACTGACACTGCAGTTGCCTGCGCAGCCGGCTGTTTTCGACCAAGTGCCTTTGCCTTCCTTACACTTCGGGTTCTCTTACCAGCCTGCTTGGTCTAATCTTTGGAATGGGGCCTAACATCAGAACCAGCCAAAGCATCAGCGACATCTGAGGCTTCAGTGCATTCCAATCGTCTACGTGGAGGACTTGAAGCCCTGGAGCTGCAGGGACAGAGCTGTGATAGCTGCCACCCGCTTTCGCTATAGTCACCTGGTGAATTAATGCTTCAAACACCTGTGCCCCCGTTGTTCTGGGGCACATCATCAATTGCTCCACCAGGAACTTTGCAGGTATAAGACCCTCCTTCATTGCCATGGCCACAATACCACTCTCCTTACGAGTTGCCATCCTGAAATCAGAGTAACACTTGATGTACAGCGCCCACATTTTACTCCACCGGTCCCACAACGAACCCGGCCAAAGCCATATCTCTACCAAATGTCAGTAGCCTGACATCCCTGACCTCTCGCGGCTGCGGGTTTAGCTGGCGGAAAACACGGTCAGACATAATCGTGGCTTCTGCAGCGGTATCGACTACGGCATCTACAGTCATACCACCGATCTGCACAGGCAGGGTAAACTGAGACGCGGATAAAATTTGGCACACCTAAATGCTTTCATTAGGCACCTCATCAGTCACCCTGCTACTGGCCAACTCTGTCACCGGTCCCCCGTAGTTGACCAATGGTCTCTATTGTGGTGACTTAATGGATCGAGGAGCCGAGTCTGCTTCTTCAACTTGGGTTATTTAAAAAGTTTGCATCTTGTATAAACAAGTCAGACAAAATTGTATGCAAAACAAGAAAAATTTTTTTCATTTAATCACATTAATGCATAACCTTGTTAATGCTTGCCTTGAAACGAAGGAGTTTGGCATCAACAGGGTCTTTAACCTCATCATCAATGGCAAGCATAACTTTATGGACATAGCGAAAAGTGTTTTTCGCAGAGTTAGGGTATGGTACATTAAAGACATTAATCGCAGCCATCAGCATTGCCATGGCTACTGTTACGTCCACCGCTTCTCCAACAGACGTTCCCTCTATGTACACATGGATTTCAGCATCCATCAATTCTCCCTCATACAGCAGGAGAGGAGGTAGGCTGTTAATGCTGGTTTCGTGCTGCGTTGCGACATTCTAAACCACATAGTAGACTTATTGATGAGCAATAGCACTCATTAGAAATAGTACAAAGTCCACAAATCCTGCCTGAAAGAAAGAATGCTATTATTAAAAATAAACATTGTTACAATCATCATCCTTGTTTACCTAGTCATTATTTAGTTTGATAATAATTATGGAATACAAAGCTTAATATTGGGTCATTCTCGTGAGCAAGCTAGCGATATAATACATGATGAAATATTAACTGACAATTACTTCGTGTGTGCCTTCAAAAATAAAGGATTTTTCTTTGAAAAGTAGAGGCAGACCAGTGATAACTATAACTGCCTGGGCCGCTGAGAGATAGCAATGACACAGACAAAATGGGGTAGATATTGGGAGCCATGTTGTACAGCAACATCAAGTTTAGGATATGATCGAACCAATGTAAAGATAACTAAATAAATAATAAGATAGTGACACTATTGTAGCCACCAGGAACCTGAAGCACAATATGCGGCAGTTGTTTGGTTGGTAGATGATGAATATGGTAAACTTGGATTCTTTACCTGCTCTCTCTACTTTGCCCCTTAAAAGGTTCATTCTCGACATCATCTCGTTCAGTCTGAAGGGCAGATTTTTTTTTCCGCCTAAGAAGTTCCTTAATGCGCCTTCCATAGCGTTGGAGGCCAGACAGAGGGAGCTTGTCAATGTCGCCACTCACTGCCATAGGCCCCAGTCTAGTGAATTCTGCATACAGCTGCGACCGACAAAGCCTCAACAGCCATTAATCAATTGATGATTTAGTAGAATTCTACAATGGGAAATCATTTAATAAAATATAGACTTCAAACACTATGATACCATTCAAAATCACATATACTTGTATTAAAATCTGGTCCATGTATAATATCTCACCCCTGGTCTTCCCTGCAACCATGGGTGTTGCTCAGTGCACTGAGGCACAGGCATTCCGTCTTGCACAATCTGACGACTTCGCAAAGACATAGTAAGGAACATCTTCTCAGCTACCTTGTTTTTGTCAACAGCCCTTCTCTCCTTTGCAAACTCTATCTGGAGCAACTACCTGTGGGCCTCGATGGTAGAATCGTCTTCACTTTCATGCTGCAGGGG
Source organism: Urechis unicinctus (assembly GCA_034190875.2). Classification (NCBI taxonomy): domain Eukaryota; kingdom Metazoa; phylum Annelida; class Polychaeta; order Xenopneusta; family Urechidae; genus Urechis; species Urechis unicinctus. The sequence goes on along the minus strand of CM067351.1, from coordinate 2,579,047 downwards.
AAGGTAGTCCTCTTTGAATCTTCAATGCAGGATTCTAGGGATGGCTTCTTTTTATGTCGCTTGCGAGCCTGCAACTCTTCCAAATCCATTCCGATGCGTTTTCTGGAATTGCACAACTTGTGCTGGATTCTGTTCCGCCAAAATTTATGTAAACAATGATCTTCATTGATAATCATTTCACTATTAAATATTCTCATAACTCTTAACTGTCTCTATTTTGTTTTTACATATTAGTGTACATACGCTTCAGTTACTAAAGAGATACTAAAGAATGTTAAATATACCAATGTTAATTATACTAATAGTAATGCTGAAACATAGATAAATAATGTCCATGGGCGTTTCCAGACTTGGTCCTCTGGGGACTCCCACAACGAAAACAGGGCCCAGCTTCCCTATTGGGCGACTTGTAGTGAGAGGGAGGGAGGAGGGGGGGGGGGGGTCTTTAGCTAACCTTGGGTGCCCCTGAGTCTTTCAACATTTGCATGGCCCTAGTCAGGGTCAGAACCTCGCGCTGCAATTGGTTCATCATGAACGTGATGTTCTCTACTTCGCTGGATTCACTAGGGCCAGTGACCGCAGAAACCCTTTGGGGGTACCCCTTCCTCTTCCCTACCCCGCCTTCGGGACTGCTTAACCAAGAATGCCTGGTACTGTTATTGGTAATCCCCCAGACCCAAGTCCCCAGACCCAAAGCGGTGTTCCAGTTCCTCCATAACGACACCAAAGGGAAGACCCAAATCATCACCAATGATGGCGGTGTTGATAGCTGCCGCCTTACCCATCATAGCCCAGCATAGACATTCTCTCTTCTGATCCTCAGACCAGCCGCGAGCGAATGCATATCACTCAAATCTCTGCCGGAAAACCGGTTACGGCAATAGAAAGCCAAACTTCACGAAACCACTACCACGCAATTAACACGGCAAGGCTAGCAAACGACAAGCAACCGTTATCCTACAACCATCCATGGCACTTATGTAATAGTCAACTTAATTAGCAATTACAAAATCAAGCTTGATAAAAGTAAGGGGTAAGGAAGCAAGGCGAAGAAACTACCAGTTGAAGTACGATCACTCGTATACTAGATTCCATTTGTATGTCAGATTGAGAATAATACACAATATATTCAACCTATCGAACCAGCGTTGTCATAATTTAGATCAACGACAAAATGTCACAGTGGGCGATATTTGTAAACACGGGCTGAGAACCCAGGTTGTCAAATCACTTTAGCGACATTATATATATATTCTCGCTATCATCTGGTTGACTTTGGTATAAGCGTCTTAAATAACGCCATAATATATTCAAGAGTTGCGGTTATTGCTTACCAAATCATAAGATATTTTCGGCCAGCAACGCAACTTCATCTCAAAGCATGATGTGCCTTACGAATTATACGACCAGCTGACGCATTTCGGTTTGTCCGGGCGAATATATATCCATCTCTAGCTCATTGGAAAACGTCGAAACCAAATATATATATTTTAGTGAATCCATACAACAGCTTGTCCATATTATTCAGCAAAGAATGTTTATCCTGCTGTGCCCCAGCTATCGTTGCACATTCTGTTACACACATAACATTAACTTGTCAAACTGCCTATCAGTCTTATATAATAAGAACTAATGGAAGTCTTTGTAACACATTACACAACATTAATTCTTACCAACCTGATTAGGTTGATCATCAATACAACATGTCACGTATTTCAAATTTTTTGTTATTAAGTAAAAGAAGTAAAAACTAATCCACTCTCATGTGGCAGAAACTGAATCTACATCTGAATATTGACAAATATAATATTGGTAAACACACATTGCAAGCTTGATCTTATCAATATGCACTTCAAATGCAATTATATAACCAATAACAAACCGATATACAATAATTAATGTAACCTCCCCTCATTGACCACTGATGGCAGCTTAAACATTCTCTTTCTTGGTACTGAGATGACAGGCATTGACTAGCGACCACCTGGAAGGTTGCTATGGAGCTTAGCATTGATAAATATACTAGAATTGAATGCTTGGCTGGGTTGGCTTTGGGGCATCTCCAAACTTAGCCACTGATAAAAAGGTGTCTCATCCAAATAAGCCAGCTCTCTTCACCCTTAATCTGAGGTCACATTTACAATTGTGCATTCTGAAAATTAGCATATAGTGAGGATGCGGACATACATATCTGATATTCATCTGGAGTTGATTCTGTGACAAAACATTCACAAGATGTTTAGAATAAGTCTACAGCCTAGAGAGCATAGTTCAGTCATCAGAATCGGGGCTGGAAATTAACTAAAATGCAAACCTGACCTGTCCCGATGACGGGTGGCCATTTTAGATGTTAACCGGCCTCAGGAAATTCTACCCCTCCAAACAAAAAAGGTGCCATGTAAGGCGAACCCCAGGTCAGTGACATACTGGGCTGGTGATAAGAACCCCAGGTCAGTGTCACGATGGCTTGGTGATAAGAACCCCAAGTCAGTGTCATGACGGGCTGGTAATAAAGAGAGTCCCAGGTCTGTGTCATGCTGGGCTGGTAGTGCGGAGGTGATATGAATTGCAGGTAAATGCAAAGCCGATTAAGTGTACAACAATGTGACACGATACACAGGTGCATACATCATAACTGCAGGACCATCAATCAGGACCAGGTGGGGTTTACCATTCATATTGGGTAAACAGAACCTCTGATAGAAAATTTCTACTTAAACAGACTGATGAAGCCATACTCACACACAACAATTACAGATAATACTCATTGTTTTGGTAATCTTTATCATTCTGATGGTTTAAACAGCAATGACAGTTAGACATAACATGTCTTTTTAAGCCCCAGTGATTGATATACTCCACAGGATATGATACAAAAGAGAAGCCACAAACATTTGTGAAACCACTACATTAGTGAAGCCAAAACATTGATGAAGACACAATATTGATGAAACCACAACATTGATGAAGCCACAATATTGATGAAACCACAACATTGATGAAGCCACAACATTGACAAAGCCACAGCTCTGGTGAAGCCACAAAATTGGTGAAGCCACAGTATTGGTGAAGCCACATTATTGGAGAAGCCACAGTTTTGATGAAGCTACGATATTGATGAAGTCACAATATTGGTGAAGCCACAATATTGGTGAAGCCACAACACTGGAGAAACCACAACATTTGTGAAGCCAAAATATTGATTAACCAACCATATTGGTGAAGCCACAGTATTGGTGAAACCACAATATAGATGAAGTCAAAATATTGATGAAACCACAATATTGGTGAAGCCACAACACTGGTGAAACCACAACATTGGTGAAGCCAAAATATTGATGAAGCCACAACATTGGTTAGGCCACAGTATTAGCGAAGCCACAACATTGATGATGCCACAATATTAGTGAAGCCACAGTATTGGTGAAGCCACAACACTGGTTAAGCCAAATATTTTCTTGATGCCACAGTATTGGTGAAGCAACAATATTGATGCAGTCACAATATTGATGAAGCTACAATATTAATGAAGCCACAGTATTGGTGAAGCCACTACATTGGTAAAGCCACGACATCTGTGAAGCCAAAATATTGATGAAGCCATAACATTGATGAAACCACAACACTGGTGTAGCCACAACATTGGTGAAGCCACAGTATTGGTGAAGCCACAATATTGATGAAGCCACAATGTTGATGAAGCCATAATATTGGTGAAGCCACAGTAATGGTGAAGCCACAATATTGATGAAGCCACAACATTGGTGTAGCCACAATATTGGTGAAGTCACAATATTGATGATGCCTCAATATTGATGGAGCCACAACATTGATGATGCCACAATATTGGTGAAGCCGCAGTATTGGTGAAGCCACAACATTGGTGTAGCCACAATATTGGTGAAGTCACAATATTGATGATGCCCCAATATTGATGGAGCCACAACATTGTTGAAGCCACTGTATTGGTGGAGCCACAGTATTGGTGAAGCCACTGTATTGGTGGAGCCACAGTATTGGTGAAGCCAAAACACTGGTGATGCCACAACATTAGTGAAGCTACAGTATTGGTGAAGCCACAGTATTAATGAAGCCACAATATCGGTAAAGCCACAACACTGGTAAAGCCACAACATTGGTGAAGCCAAAATATTGATGAAGCCACAACACTAGTGAAGCCACAACATTGGTTAAGCCACAGTATTGGTGAAGCCACAACATTGATGATGCCACAATATTGGTGAAGCCACAGTATTGGTGAAGCCACAATATTGGTGAAGCCACAACACCGATGGAGCCACAATATTGATGATATTGTGAATTTACCATTAACATGCATGCCGAAGAAAATAAATTTCAATGGTGGTATAGCACTTGGACCTTAATATTGCAAATGCAACTCATTATGTAGAATAGTTAGGAGGTCATGTGGCTTCATCTACATTACTGTCAGTAATGTAGATGAAGCCACATGAACTCCTCACTATTCTTATCTTGAACTATACATTTATTTCAAATCACCAAATGTCATGAAATGATATGACTAAGGAATACATCTTTTCACTAAGCAAGAGCTTAGTGGCCCTAAAGCAAAACACTGCTCCCTTTGATATGAGGAGGTATCATGCAGAGATAGATGAGCATAATTTTGATGTTTGGACAGCTGATACTGTTGCCTATCTTGAACAAATAAATTTTCTTAAATAGGGCAGATTAACCAACACAGATAGTATGATTCTCCAATATGATTCAATTGATATACTGGGTTCATAATATTAAAACCCAGAACAGAAGGTAAAGCAGTTAATCACTACCAGATCGTGAGTACTGCTGAGCAAAATGTCATCACAAACACCTAGTCAATCTCACTGCCTAACAATAAAGACAGAAGGCCGATGGCTATTGAACTTTGCTGCTTTTGACACTAACAAGTTATGAGAGTACCTAATCGTAGCGTTTGTAGTATAAAATGGTATTCAATGACACACCAGGGCGGAACTATTACCCCCAAACCCACTTGGTTAGCAACAATAGTCCATCGCCAAGTAATTATGCAAATAGTTTTAGCATTTAAGCCTAATAATTTAAGTTTTCAAGAAATGATTCACCCAAACAGCCATGAGCTAATAATAACTTACCTACATTTTTCCTGAAACAAGCAATTTTAAACAAGCATTTATTTAGCAAACCATAGGTCAAAAGCCACAAAGCTATGAGTTAAAGTTTTCAAGATTTGGTCAATGTGAAGTTGCTAGCTTGCATTATAAGAAAATGAGCCATCAAAAATTATTCCCCATTGAGTAAATCACTCAGGAACAAAAGTTTATGCAGTGCCGATATTTACTTTGTAAGTTATCATCAATATAAGAGTAGTTCAGGTTTAATTTGAAACAGGTATTCCCTATTTGGTTAACTTAGCTAATGAGATTATTTTTCAATAATAAGGTCACAAAGGGCTGATATTTTGTATGTTATAGAAAATCAATATAAGAGTGACTTGCATTATTAAAAAAATGTGACACCAAAAGTTTACAAGCAGACAGATGAACAGGGCAAAACTGTGCTCAGGAGCATAACTATTAATGGTTACTGCCAATTGAAATTTTACCTTATAAGTGGCATGCAACAGGTCCGGGATGGGCAACCAATCAAAGTGACCTTCCAAGTCATGCGTAACCAGCCATTTTGTTACATCTTGGGAACTACACTGTCCTAAAAAGGCCTCATGTGTGATTTGGGGTTTCAGATATGTTTAATACCCCTATCAACACTAGACAAGATGCACAGCTTTTAAGACTAAGTGACAGATGACCATGTCATTTATAGCTTATACATGATAGATTCAAATGAGGTGATGGTACTATTGAACAATTGTTTGGATTCCAAACGTTGAACATCTGACAATTTTATTACCAATATTGATGTGGCAGATACCCTGACAAAAGAGGCTCTTGACTTCAAAAACCTACTAGCCGCTGTTGAACATGGCTGTCAACTAAAACCAGCACAGTTGTTTTGAGATCTAAGGGATCACTCTCCTGAATAATTAATGGCAAACGTGTGACTCTGTCCATGACTGAACTATCATATATCACATAATCAACCTGTGTCATAGTCCACCATACAACATTGTGAGTTACAGGGCATTAAGTCTGAAGACGAGTGGGATCGATGATCCTTGGAATCTGGATCCCCTACCTTACTCATCAACAGAATTGGAGCGTTTGGGTTATTGTGATACCGGAGCACCTGTCCGCTGTCAAGATCAGGCAATGTTTACATCTGACAGATGGCGCAAAAGCCGTTCTTAAAATGGCCAATAGTCAATACGGTTAAATGAACGTTAGGAAATACATTTAACATTGTTGGCCGTTGGAATTGCGTTAGTGATCGGTAAGTGTGAGTGTAAACGGAACAGCCCGGTGAAGCTCGCTAACTACTGTAAACTACGGGTATTTCATAATTTGTCGTACATGAAATTTCTTTCCGCAACAATAACGTTCATTGTCAATTGAATTATATTCAATATATAAACGTTGGAATCATACCGTCCAAATAAAAATCAAATAGAAACAGAGCGTTTAAAATGGTCATATCACTCCACACAACCGCATTGTTTCCCCATCAACCCTCATTCATCCACGAAATGTTGAATCGAGCTTCCATTCGCGCTGACGTTTTTAAATGTCCCACCATCGATCTCGGATGTTGACTGTTTAGTGGCTCGTTGATCAATATTAAGAACGTGAGTTTTAGTTCAACATATACGTTGGTCTGGCAGTGGATGAGAAATAAATTTAGCCAGCGATTGAGCGGGGGTTGGCGTGAGTGAGGACAAAGTGAACATGTGACTGAGTGTGTGCATGTGGTCGTTTAAGTGCGTGATTGATCGTATGAGGCATTGAGTGGTTGGTAAACGAATATGAGAGCAGCTGACTGCGATAGGATAATATTGATGAATTCAATTAACCCGCTACACCCTGTAGTAGAGACCAGTTAGAGGAACAATAATTGCGATCATCTGGAACGTTCAACAACTGAACTACATCAAAGGTGAATTACGTTTGCGTAAGCAGTTTAATAATGCCAGTTTATTGACAATAATGCTGAATGTCCATGCAGCATTTACAATAAAGTAATCAATAAACGCGATAAGCTCCTCCCGGATTTTGTCAATGCATTTAAGAAACATCCAATGGACAATGATTATTTCCCTGTTATGGGACCATGAAATGGAAACCCGCACGCGAAATGAAATTGAGTGGCATCGTTGTCAATCACAATGCCGTTAGATGTTGTACGGACGCATCAGTTCTCGGACAAGATGGCGACGAACAATAGCTAAGTAGCATTGAACGACGCTTACACACTCCAACTGCTATATATTTTTTGCTTTAAAAAATTATTTTGGCACTGATAAAAGTATCACTTACATATACATCTGAACATTTTATCCTATATTAGAACAATGACACTGGTTTACCCAAAACCAAGTCACTTACTGAGGATAACTCACCTACCTGATTGATATTACTGCAGCTAACATAGTCCATCATAATTCCATATGGAAGCGGAGTAAAATATGAACAGCTCATACCTAGGAAATATCTTGATATAAGAACAACACCATGATCGCCACCTTGCAGCCAATACAAAATAAATGGAGCCTTTTAATTCATCGAGGCGACCGTGCCCCCCATAATAACCATCAAGGGTAATGCGACATTACAATTCACACAGTGACCAACAACAGATGGAACTGCTGATTACGGGAACTTAATTCGTCTTGCGGAGGCGCAAGTATGTCCTCTAAACAAATCAATAAGTTAACTTGACTGGTATTATAATCACCCTGTATTCATTTACACTGACTCTATTATAACAATATTGAGTTAACACATAATTTAAATGCTTGACGCTCAACAGTCGCATTGAAATATAAGTACACACATGGAACGATGATTGTCCAATCTTATCAACTCTATCATGTCTATCGCAGTGAAGCTGACATGCGGGGTAAATCAAAGCATAGTACGAATTTGCCTAATAACGGTCAGAAACCAGCATAGATTGCAGAAATATCATGATACGTAATTGCATAGTAAACAGAACCACTGTAAATAATATAAGACACATAAGTGCGGCCATAATAATTAACACGATCAATGTAATATCAAGTGGTCAGTGACTTTACTGTCAAGACAATGGTGTCAGATGACTAACAAGGTTTATATTTAGCATAGTTGGCTTTCATTCCCGTTAGCAAATCCTAATATCCGAGGACGGATGCAGAATGCATGCGTTATCGACAGCTATGGAAATGACACTCTGTCGCAAACTATACTGCATGCCTATGGAACAAGCTTGTTAGAGGTGCATCAACACAGCTCAACAACATGGACCATAGGTTACACTTACCGTGAACAATGTTATGCAGAGGGCAATGAGCTATAGATACCGGCTAAGCAAGCGCTACTGGAAGGTTTCACATGCTATCAGGACTGTGAATTTATAACACCAGTTGAGGATTCCAGACAACATCGTTTACATGGCACCTTTATGGATTACGCATGAAATTCGGATATTTCAAGCGGGGGACAGAGATTCTCATCCGGACGTTTATATACTGATCGCGGAAAACCGCATCCTAATTAAAACAGGCCTAAGCAATGGTTGGTAAGCGAAGATGACAGACATTCAACTGTGATACCATACACCGAAAACGCCATATGTATAACCCATTTATTCAATTGGTGGCCTGGTGAAGCTGTATCGATTTTTGTATGCAGACAAAATGAATATAAGCGCAACAATAACGACCTATTTCATGCTTCCATGCTTGCTTGCATACCTGAGGGTTAAGCACAAGGGACCTTATCGCCGGGATCAGATGGTTTATAGAGATCGAAGGACACAAACAAACGCGATTACTGGGATGCAATAGAGCCAGACGGTATGATTTACCCCTATGCCCAACCACGCTGGCTTTTACCGTGCTGTCAATTTGTCATGAGACAGGTGCGAAATTACTACTGAATATAGCACTCGGCACAAGAACCCACGCCATCTATTGTTACACTGCCGTGGAAGTAGATCATTTCAGACATTAATTCAGGCTAAATATCTGAAAGTCTAATCAGTAATTGCTAAGAAATTTCGTTTGCGGTAGGATAGGAAAATTACTATCTAGTTCACTCTTCCTTCAGATAAATTGAGTGACAGCCATATTACTTATCATAAGACTGAATATGCATTCAGAACAAAAGGAAATGGAACAGTGAATCCAATGTTGAAAGCGGCTAGATCATATTCAATGATGATAAGGTGACACTTCATGCATCCTCTCTCATTCGATCTCATAATCAACCACTCAGACGGTCACTCAATCAATCGCTCGCTCATAAAGTCTCTTGTGCATAAACAACCACACGCTCACGCTTACTCACTTCATCCCCTCTAATGTAAACACCCACTGAATATCTGGTTTCACTACAATCCTAACTTATTTGCTAACAAAAAGCCCACGTCATTCACAGGACTAGACAACTCTTTACGGCTGTGTTAGGTGATAAGACGTCGTAAACTGTCATTGATGGACAATTTATATTGAAAGAATGAGAGATTTATGCTGCGGTGGCGTGATGCATGCGTTGATGTTATTGCAATTTAAGGCTGAATCATCAAACGTCTTGCCAAAAACACTGTCGCCGGGTCTTCATTAATCATTCATTCCCAACAAAGTAACGCCACCATAATGAGCCACTAACAATCTTGTTGTGTGTCGGCTGGCATTCATGGTCCACAGTACACGGAAGTAGGTCCCTCAGAATAACAAACATATCTTCACATGTTTACATATCTACAAAGATATCCTCTACACACGCGACTATAATAAGCAGCATTTTCAAGGCTATTGGTCATTTTACTTATTACATAGTGCGATTAATAGCACTACCTCGGTAGATTCCAACGAACTGAAGGGACGCGATAACATAAAGGAATTGCTTCATCGCGGATATTGGAGATGGAGACACATTGGTTAAGAAACATCCAGTAAATTTGTACCCAAGGGGTGACGATAAGGCAAACATCGCTAAATTATGGCAACTATCACTTAATATGATAGTTGGATGTACACGATTTTTATTCTTTGCTGTCTGAAAGATTACCCGGTTCTCTGGAAAGATGGCGTCAACCCCTTAGGTTGCCGAAAATAAAACTTTTGTAAACATTGCCCTACATATTCGCTCTCTGTGTTCGTAAACAGAAATTCCTCCTGGAGTCTTTGAATCGAATATACCTTTCGTGAATCCGCATTAACGAGATATCACCATTCCCAGTCGATTGGTAGATATGGCTCATGATAAACAGATACTGCGGTTATAAAATGTTCAAAGATTTGTCAGTTAACGGCACATATTTTATGTATCGTGATATTCATTTACTTTCCATGCCTGACAAACAGGACAATTCACAACTCAAAGGCGACAATAACATGAAAGGAATGCAATAACAATTGTGTTGTTTCCATCAGATCTGTTTCCACATGGCCAATATCGGGCGAGTAGGTGTTTGTTTCGTACCCTTTATAACGCTTCGGTAGTCCGTATCAGTTATCTATCTGCCTGTCGATCAACGCTGCATCAAAGTTCTTTGATGAGAACGACGGCCTACTTCCGTGCCTATTGTGGACCGAATAACAAAAAGTAGTTTGGAATGCAATTTATGGACCGACGTTTTGCTTCCACAGGAAGACTTTAGAAATAATGGACCAATCTGTCAACCATCGGCTGTTATTAGATACCCTTGCATACGCCGGACAGAGTCTATCAGCTCGATCCTGCCAAAGATGTTGTCATGCAGTCATACCCAATGCTTACCTAGGCCATGTAGGTCATTTAAACATGACACTGATGCAAAGATGTGAGATAAAAATCCGAGATTAAGTCGGATGCCTTGGCAGCATATAGCAACACAGTTTGTGATTGCATCGCTAGTAGGGGTGAATGCTGTTCTACCACTGCTGGCTAAAACATAAGCACGATCATTCAGTAACTTCTCTTCATATGTAGAGATGCATTGGAAAGCTTTGCTGCGTGCCTGATGTAACCAATTACATTCAGTGAGTGACAACTTATTCCACAGATAGAACAATTTTAGCACATTACAAAGCCATGGAGAAAGGAGAAACAACCACCGGAGTGCACGAAAAAGAGGTAATGGGTCAAACACAGCTCATAAAAAAATATCTTAAATCACTGTAAAGGGTGAAATAGATATAAAGTGTTCATAGTGGCATCCTAGTATTGTGAGGATGCTTTAATGAGTTTTGTCACAAATGAGGTAATGAAAACTTATGCGACCCCCATGCAAGATAGTCGGACATGGTCAAATTTTGCACCTCTTCAAAAAATAAATACAAATCGCGAGAAGATCATTAGCAGGTACGTGAATCTCAAACAAAACATGTACACCACTTTAACAACAATTCAATAATATGGATATGGAATTGATGTCCACAGTGATTAAACAGTACTGTGATATTTTGTCGCATAATGCAATATAGCTGTTGTCAGCGTTAACGTCATAATACACTGTATAGCCTATAGCCTGTAGGCATAATAAATAGACAGCAGGTACAAAAGTACACTTTAATTGAATGAGAATCTTGCTATAGTGTATAGATTTACCGCCAGTGTATTCCATTGCGTATAGCGGCAGACGAGATAACATTGTACTTGAAGAAACGGATTGATTTATAAATGCCGATATAGTATTAGTTTTATCATTAGCGGCTTCATTAAGTGACAATAAGACGTCTACTCTCAATCTGTAATTTATAAGTTCATTCGAAAAGTCGAATACCATATTGCATTGGTATAATGGCACTACCACTACCGATACCCGATACATGATGCATGCAACATAACGTAAGGTGATTATATTCAACATGTGTCAGCTTATAGAACATTGGCAGACAGCGCTTATGATCATTAAGCTTTACGGACATCATAAATAATAGAACAACTTACACAGATTGCTTCCCCAGGTTATAAACCCTTAAAAAAATGCAGTGAATGGCCTTACGTTGAGTTTATTGGGGATGCAATGTATGTTGAAGGAAACATTGGTTCTACAGTATATCTTAGTACGCTTACTATCATGACCAACATAAAGAGCAACATATCTGCTCAAATAATAGACATTTGTCACAATATTTAGTTGTTAAGATTTGACTTCGCAATAATATAATCCAAAGAAATCATTCGCAAAAGATTATCTTTTTACGTTACCTACACAAGACTTTCGTATTAAAATGGTCAAACCAAAATAACCAAAGTATTGACACTATGTGGACATAGTGGTATTCCCTTTCGTGGACCCAATAGCACGAGAGGTTGGCCGTATGCCTACTAAAGGTCGCGTTCGTGGTATTATATAAATGCATATATGTATATATATATATATATATATATATATGTATATATATATATATTATATATATATGTATATATATACACATATATATAAATGTATTTATGTATATATTTGTATATATATATATATATATATATATATATATATATATATATATATCTATATATATATATCTATATCTATATATATATCTTATATCTATATATATATATATCTATCTCTCTATATATATATATATATATATATATATATATATATATATATATATATAAACGGGATTAGGTCGAAGGAGCGGGTTTAAGGCGAAGGAAACGTATGTTTGTCGTAGTTTTCAAACAGCGGTGCATATTTTTCTATCAGTTTATTGAAATGTTATCTTTACCATTTATTCGACATCTATTACACTGTTTTCACGAGTTCTTGCAATAAATGAAAGATATACGCGTGTGATTTGACATAATTCCTTCGACTTAAATCGTTCGACCTAATGCCAAATTCGTTCTACAATGCATACGGGATTATATAAAAGTTTCGAGGTTATGATATTGGATGTTTGTTTACTGTTGAAATGAATCCTGACATTTAATGGGGTAACAGTTCTTATAATCATACATTATACATACTGGTTAGAGTACAAAAGGCCAAAATTAATCACATTGTGTGTGAACTATTTTGCTGGAAAAACCACGCAAACAGAATCCAGACACGCGGAGTATTACATGACATCGGTGGGAAAGTTCGACCTTGTTTACCTCGAACCGGTTTTTTATTCATGCAAAATATAATATTCCTAAATTCACGCAGCATGGAATCTACCCAGGAAAATGATCTGCATCTTCTTGATCGAGCGTCGTCCATCTTATATATTGATCTACGGGGGCACTGAAACTTCCCCGAATACCTAATACCAGGCAAAGGCTAAAAGTAGACCATTATATCTTATCGTAAGTTTAAATGTATAAGACGGGTAAGTAACTTTTTAATTAACTTAATCGAGGGCTTTAGAGCTTATTTTACCGGACATTAAAAACCTCGAATCTACAAGTGTCCGATATGGCAAGGGACAAGTTGAGAGAAAATCCGGTGAGAAGCTCGCTGTCCCGGCTTGCTGCAAATTGCACGCTGTGACCCCGATCAGCTGATAGAAGTAATAAGGCGAAGTGTAGGTACGATTTGGTATGATTGATAAGATGGATTCAGGGTGTTATAATGTTCGTGTGATAGTGCTTATTTGTCACACAAAACGGAATTGATAGTACTGTGCATGTCTATTACGACAATATTTTTCAATCGATTATCCACCCTCAAACTCTAGGTTAAGCTGTCACTGCTGTTAAATTTCTGGTAAACTGGACTATCGAGAGGACTAGGTAAACTAAAGCTAGCTTACATTGAATGCACGGTTAGCTAAAATAGGCTGTTTTGAGCTTTTTTGATTGACATTGCTAGTTTAATGGATGTAGTTGTGGAGCGGAAAGGGCAGTATAGGATTGCCCCCACAGCATGTTGAGTAAGTTGAAAACTCAACTGCATTGATGTAAATGCTCCAAAAAAGCTATCCAGCTGGTACGTTCACTAGTTGTGAATTAATTTCCTATAAATACACCATTAAAGGCCAACATATTGTAATAAACTGCTATCAGACATAAACAATATGCTGCAAATATGTGATTATTTAGAAAATAACATGAACAATTTTGGTTATACACTCTTTTATTTATAGGGCATATATTTTGATAATGCAAATTAAAGTGAAATACAAAACAACAACCAGTTATTCCCAGATGCTGTAATATTGCAGCAATAGTGAATCATAAATCCACATCAGTATAAAGGACTATAGCACCCTAGATTGTAGTGGCGGGGGAGCTTAGCGAACAAATGTGTCACTGGATATACTGCTAGAAAGGCTGGTTGCATAGTACTCCAATCAGATGTGTGTGTGTAAGAAGGGGCAGAACTATGTCTGGCTGATTTGCTGGGTTTAATGGTATAAGACAGGGAGGCATATTTTCAACCTATCTGTTCCATGGTTATATGGCTAAATTGAGCTCTGGTTTTAAATATTTGCTGCGTTCAGTGTAGTTTGCTGTTAATCGACTTATGTATGCTAATGATCTAACTACATTTTACTTTTCAAACAGCGGTGCGTATTTTCTATCAGTTTATTGAAATGATATCTTTACCATTTATTCGACATCTATTACACTGTTTTTACGAGTTATTTCAATAAATAAAAGATAAACGCGTACGATTCGACATAATTCCCACGACTTAAGTCCTTCGACCTTATGCCAAATTCGTTCTACAACACATACGGGATTATGTCAAAGTTTCGAGGATATGATATTGGATGTTTGTTTACTGTTGAAATGAATCCTGACATTTAATGGGGTAACTGTTCTTATAATCATGCATTATACATCCTGGTTAGAATACAAAAGGCCAAAATTAATCAAATTGTGTGTGAACTATTTTGCTGGAAAAACCACGCAAACAGACTAATCTAATCCAGACACGCGGAGTATTACATGACATTGGTGAGAAAGTTCGACCTTGTTTACCCCGAACCGGTTTTTTATTCATGGAAAATATAATATTCGTAAATTCACTCAGCATGGAATCTACCCAGGCAAATGATCTGCATCTTCTGGATCGAGCGTCGTCCATCTTATATATAGATCTACGGGGGCACTGAAACTTCCCCGAATACCTAATACCAGGCAAAGGCTCAAAGTAGACCATTATATCTTATCGTAAGTTTAAATGTATAAGACGGGTAAGTAACTTTTTAATTAACTTAATCGAGGGCTTTAGAGCCTATTTTACCGGACATTAAAAACCACGAATCTACAAGTGTCCGATATCGCAAGGGACAAGTTGAGAGAAAATCCGGTGAGAAGCTCGCTGTCCCGGCTTGCTGCAAATTGCACGCTGTGACCCCGGTCAGCTGATAGAAGTAATAAGGCGAAGTGAATGTACGATTTGGTATGATTGATAAGATGCATTCAGGGTGTTATAATGTTCGTGTTCGTGTGATAGTGCTTATTTGTCACACAAAACGGAATTGATAGTACTGTGCATGTCTATTACGACAATATTTTTCAATCGATTATCCAAACTAAAAACTTAGGTTAAGCTGTCCTGCAGCTTTTTAAATTCTAGGTTAAGCTGTCATATACTAAGTTGAAAACTTAAATTCTGAAATAAACTCTTTTACATATTTTTCCCAATATGCTGCAAATATGTGATTATTTAGAATAAAATAACATGGAAACAATTTTGGTTATACACTCTTTTATTTATGATTAATGCAAATTAAAGTGAAATACAAAACAACAACCAGTTATTCCCAGATGCTGTAATATTGCAGCAATAGTGAATCATAAATCCACATCAGCATAAAGGACTATAGCACCCTAGATTGTAGTGGCGGGGGAGCTTGGCAAACAAATGTGTCACTGGATATACTGCTAGAATGGCTGGTTGCATAGTACTCCAATCAGAAGGGGCAGAACTATGTCTGGCTGATTTGCTGTGTTTAATGGTATAAGACAGGGAGGCATATTTTCAACCTATCTGTTCCATGGTTATATGGCTAAATTGAGCTCTGGTTTTAAATATTTGCTGCGTTCAGTGTAGTTTGCTGTTAATCGACTTATGTATGCTAATGATCTAACTACATTTGTGGTTATTCTGAGTAAGCTATTAAGACAGTTTTAGTTGTAATGACCTTAACCTATATATATATATATATATATATATATATATATAGATATATATATATATATATATATATATATATATATATATATATATATATATATATATATATATATATATATCTATATATATCTATATATATATATATATTTAATTATATATATATAAGTATATATATATATATTTATATATATAAATAAAGAGAGAGAGAGAGAGAGAGAGACAGAGAAAGACAGACAGAGACAGACCGACAGAGACAGACCGACAGAGACAGACAAAAATACAGAGAGAGAGTGAGAAAGAGCGAGAGAAAGAGAGGGAGAGAGAGGGAGAGAAAAAGTTAATGATGATTGAATTAATGCTGCATCAATGTAAATAATTCATTATTATATTAATATTCAAAATAAGCAAGAATACATTTTACAGTACTACAAAATAAAATCATACGTCTGCACATGGCACCCCATCAATCGACAATGCAGCTTGTTGATTCGGTGAAGGTTCGGGAGACAAATCAAATACCATTCAATCGGGATACCATGAGAATGTATTTAAATCAAGTTCTTATATTCCGCTAATAATATGTCTACACTAATGACAATACCAATATGATTCAGATTAATCATTTAACATCAAATAAGGGTACACTAGACGTCCGACGGTGTCTTAAAAAGGGGTAAATTTAGCCCTACAGGGCCCTGAGTAAGTATGTATTTTACGTCGGATCGGGGCTATGTCTGGGGTAGATGCTGATATATGCGACTTCGTGCAAGCGTTCATAAAAAATATTGTAGTTAATAAATCGTCACACAAATTGATAAAAAGTGGTCAATAGTAATTGGCGTTGTTTTTACGCATTGGCTCTATCAAAAAGTCGTTAAATATTAGAAATACAGCGGTACATAACATCGCCGATCGATCTTTTAACACTGAGCCACGCGCTTTTGTTTACATTTTTGCTTCCACGAAACCAGGTTGCGCGCTGGGCGCGAGCTTCACGACGGAAACGTCCGAGTCGGGTATCTTATTATAACAAGATCTTTGCTGTAAGCGCTGGGCATAAGCCAAATAATATCTACAATTTACATGCATAGACAATGCCTTATGATCCAGACATGCAGTCATTGAATGGATGATCACTAAAGTTGATTTAAATGATGTCCTACTTTCCAAGGCCCAAGGCTGGAAAATTAACCTATAGCTTCAATATAGACTAAATACACAATATGAGATGTGTAGAAAATCGAGTCCATGCAGACTGTAAAAGATGATTTGTTTTTGTTGATTAACCAGTGGCCATGATTTTCCTCGTGACAGGTGGGAAGTCCTGTCTCCTCCTAGTACACCTGTTCATTTCTGTCTCCACTCTGAAGCACAAAATAGGATAAAATATTGACATAATATGTAGGAATAATGGATATGTTGGCATGAGATATGGGAAAGAAGGACCAATTAATTGACAGAACATAACATCCGATCACAGATTATCTGGTCAGTAATTGATAGTCATGCATTAAAGGGCAAATAAGTGACCAGATATTTAGACAATGGTAATGAGGAAAGTTCTCAAAGTAAATAGTAACAGCAATCCCCTACAAAATCTCAATCACACACTGATGTATGACTGGAATTGCTTAATATACTCCAGAAAGTCTGACAATATTTCAATGTTCTGGCCGAGTTGTAGATCTTATTCAAATGGAGCAAAGTATTCATATACCAAACTCAAACGTTTCAGAATAAACATATACCACATTTCACTGGACTGGAGTAGCCGTTGATCATATTTCATTAGACTAGAAAAGTAAGTATAGGGTTTAACGGTACACCAACACTGGTGTTATATTGAGCCAAGAAAGGTTAATAGAGAACATTGACCTGATAAAGCAGCCGCCTTCTAGTATAAATGAAAATGTAGATGGAAAAGGTAAAAATGGAAAAAAAGATTATCCTTGGGCAAATCGCCACCAGCCGATTGACCGGACCAGGCCAGGCCTCTCGTCTAATTAAAATCCGGGCCATAATGGTGTGTTCAATGGACTGGAACAGACATACATTGTATTTCAATGTACTGGTGTAGCTGTACACCACATTTCAAATATCAATGGACTGGACCAGCCGTGCACCATATTTCAATGAACTGGAGCAACCACACACCATATTGCAATCGATTTAAGTAGCCGCACACCATATCTCACTGTTATGTTGTAGCCATACACCATATTTCAACGGTCTGGAGTTTCAATTGAGTAGCCATTCACTTTGTTTCAATTGACTTTTGTAGCTGTGCACCATAGTTCAATGGACTTGAGATTCATAATCAGATCGACTTAAGTAGCAATTCGTCGTGTTTCAATGGAATGGATTAGCTGTACACCATATTTCAATGGATTGGAGTAGCTATATACCATATTGCCATAATGAGCTATTTTTTTATGGCAAGGAGCCATCAACATCATAGGGATCCATGTATTATGTTCGGCAGCTAGCGTGGCTTATAAGGAAATGTGCTATCAACAGGTATTTTCTATTGGATTTAGACCACATTTTAATTGACTGGACCTGCTGTTCACCATCTTTAAATAAACCTACTATCATATACCAATGCACTATAAAACTCTTCTAGGCAATGTAGTAGTTATGCACCAAATACCAATGGACTGGATAAGTCATTCGCTACATTTCAATATATTGAAGCATAAACAAAATTTGAAAGGACCTCAGTAGCTTTACACTACATTAAGATGGAGTAGAGATGCAGTACATGATATTTCAATGGATTAAAATGAGCAATCTCTATATTTGATAAGCATAATTTTAGTCAGGCTAAATGTTTTAAAATGCTTCTGCTTTAGCCCCTATTGAACATTGGGTAGAACAATATAGAAATGAGTGATGACTGTCGAGTTACTACTGGTGCACTATTCTATTATCTGTGCAATTCCATAATCTCTCAGTATTATTACCCCAACTCTGCTGTTTTCAGCTTCTGTCTAGGATCACCTATCAGGTTCTGTATTTGGGTTATTAGTTGCATGCTTAAAAAATAAGAAATTAATCCTAACAACAATCTTAGAAATAGCAAGGGTCACAAATTCATTTTAGGGATATTGTTTTCATGATTTTGTTCAGATGCAACTTTAAATTGATTTGAGCAGCTATGCACCATATTTCAGAAGTGAAGTATCAACCTAGATTGATCCTGCTGATACAACACAGAACCACTGACAATCTGTTTATGCTGTAAACAAAGTATTGGAGTTCCTTTTGTAGCACCGAGGGTCCGCCTGCTTATAAAACAACTAGTCAAAACAACAGTCGACGGGTCATCATTAATTACTAACAATCGTTATGTGTGTCGATTGGTATTCACGGTCCAAATTAGAATGCAGTAGGTCCCTAAAAATAGCATATATATCTGCACTTAAATATTTATCTTCAAAGTTAACCTCTACCCACGCGACTACACAAAGTAGCTTATTCAAGGAGACAGAAACATTTATTCGGTTTAATCTTTACTTATTACACAGTGTTAATCGGCAGAGTATAGCACTTTGACAGACGGTGTATTGTCTATTTAAGTTAGCGAAATCAAAGCCAGTCTCTGTAAAGTGAGGGTTGGCAGTACATTGATTGTTCCTCTTTCTTGTGTGTGTCACATCGTCCTCGTAGCTAGCGCGAGAAGGAGCGCAATATGATGAAGGTTGATTAAACAGGGGCAGGAATAGAGCTTATAAAACAACAGCATTCAGTGTAAGCGAAAGCACGTGTTTGATACCTAAGCTATGTACCGACTGAAATAGACGTGTATGATAAATCAACATTCCGGGGTTTAGTAAGAAATAATGCCTTGAATTTGCAATGATATGGCATACACAAACAACGTGCTTTCATGCGTATATATATATATATATTTATATATATATATATATATATATATATATATATATATATATATATATATTATATGTATATATATATATATATACATATTCTAATATATATAGATATATATATATATATGTATAAATGAATTTGATTATATATATATATATATAATTAAACTATAAAGCCTCTAGCATGTAGAAGAGCTTTTATCAGCATTATTCAATAGATAACAGGTACAAAAGTACAATTTGATTTAATTAAAATCCTACTCTCGTGTATAAATCTACCGCAATTGTATTATTTTGTACATATGGTTTTCTGCATGCAAGGAATCAAAACGAACGTACAACCATACATCAAGAACCATGCAATACTGCATGTGGCTAACTGTCAAGGCGAATACCGTTAAAGTTACAATAGGTACCAAATGTCAAATTGTGGACCAAGTAATGGAAAAATATGCCTACATATCGATTTGTTCAACGGTCCCGAATTCATGCCAATTGATTGTATACATTTTAATAACGCAGCAAATATTATTAACAATTTCATTAAGAACCATTATTCTCATTAAATAAGTATTCGTTACTGCAGTCTGAGATTTTTTCTCTCGATTATGCTGATGCAATACTTATGAGGTTCTAACCAATCAGTACGGAAAGTTGGCAATTAATTGCTCAGTAGATCCTTTGTATTGCTGCGCAGTATTTGCAGGACTAATTTGACATGTAATTAATTTCAGCGCATAGAGCGGTGAAGTGAATATCGACAATCTACCCTTACTGACACATTACTATCTTATAACAAATGATTGCATGTGGGTCACCTCTTATGAAACATACCGACTCTCAATGGGAGGGGATGGGGGTGAATAAAAGTACGCATGATTGTTAACTTGTCCAATTAAGTATCGGCGTATTCAACAACGCAATCAAATAAAGAATCAGTTAGATGTTTAAATGAGGGTTTAGCATCAATCATATTATTAGAAGCTTGATTCAGTAACAAGTAGACGTGAGCACTCAATCAGTAATTGGTAAGTTCATTCGAGATGTCGAATACAATATTGCATTCGTATGATGGCGGTGCTTAGTATAATGCTTGCAAGCAAACGTAAGGTGATGATATTTATCATATGTCAGCTTATATCGAAGAAAACACTAATGGTCGTTAAGCTTTATGGACAAAATAAATAATAGATACGCTCACACAGATTGTTTTCGTAGGGGATACATATCAAAAGACATTCAATGGCCTTCCGTTGAGTGTGTGGCCGAGTGGAATTTATGTTCAAGGATACATTGGTTAAACAGTAGGCGTTGTAATGCGCTTATCATCATGACCAACACAAAAAGCTACATGTGTGCTAAATAAGTATGCACTTATTAGAAGTAACTTACACATTAGTCATATGCAAAGCGCTGCCGAAGCAAGTGGTCTTTTAAGTGGTTTCTGTCTATATCTAGACAAGCATACTTTTGAATCGCAAACTGAATGTGTGGGCTACATAGTCAACCGTGCACAAGCAGATACGTTGACAGTTACGACGCACATATGTTGAAGATGCAGGAGACGATGTGTGCATTATTCGTATGTTCGTCGATCGAATAAAGGACAGAGTGGTCAGCATGCAAATATGACAGCAGCTGACTGAGATATGAATTTGTTGATGAATAGAATTAACCCGCTATACCAAGTAGTAGAGAGCAAACCGAAACAGAAAATGGGTTTAGTTTCGTTTTCCTATTTTCGATCGGCTAACTCGATTTCAGTTACAGAAGGATCCCGGAGATCGCTTGCTTTGCGCTGATCCGAGTATTTTATCATTGTAAGATGTCTGTATTTTATCCTAACAGCAAACGCATCACAATTGATCTTTCTGATACAACAACACGAAATCTTTCCAATTTTTTTTTCTGTTAGTTGAGGGTTCATTTATAAAAAGGTGTGAGCAATGTTATATTGTCCTATCCAATGTTTTTTTGTAAGGACGTTGTAGCACCTCTTTTTCCTAAATCCCAACACCCAACTCACAAAGTTTATTATGTCTCTCACAATAATCGACATAGTCGCGACTCCAATGTCATATTAGAAAAACTACATGCCTAAACCGTGTAGAGATAATGAAAATAACAGAACTATCACGACACTGCATACTGACTGCATACTGAATGTAACCGAGGTTTCCAATCCTGTATCTTATCAAAGGAAGAATCATATCATCTATGACATCTGCTACAACTATGATAATCAATAGCATCACATTCAATTTCTGTAATGTTTGTTATAACCATCATCCTATTGCGCCATATTTACCTAATGATATCTTCATAAATCGTGAGGTTATTTTCCTTTGGCATTGATTAATGGGCCACTATCGGACTGCTGTATCCGTCCACTGCCACCACAGGGCGAGCTTTTCATTCTGGTTCGGATGCAGTTTGTGTCCAAAGTAAGCAGCATGAAGCTTAATAACTATCAATACTTCTTAATTTACATGAACACTTGTTGTCTCTCTCTGTGGTAGGGTTAACTGGTTTTTTTGAGAGCCCAACCAACTCTGGCTACAGCAACTTACATGTCCTGTGATGATCGGTAGCATGTCACCATTCACAGCGGTTGACAATGCATGATCCAAAGTGCCATCAGTAATGGCTCTGAGCTGTTTTTATTAGCTGCGGATGAGACCTTCTGAACCAGAAAGCACTGAATTAGAGTGTCCATCTTGTAACATTCTCACGATAACATCACCGAATTCATCAAGTGCGGAAGCCGTGCTTTATCGCGGCGCGCGTACTCTGTTTAAACCATCAGGGAGCGTCTCCAAATCGAGGAACTTACAAAAATCGAAAATGGGAAAACGGAAGTGAACCCATTTTCCATGCCTTCACAATCATGCATCTATTTCTCTATTGGGCAAGCATAAACATTAATTATACAACATTATTCCAAATTACTCATATGACAAACGTAGAAATGAGTTTTTCAT
>CM067351.1:2446009-2553509 GCA_034190875.2 Urechis unicinctus | reverse complement strand
TGTATATAAATATATATATATATATCTATGTATATATATATATATATATTTCTTCTATATATATATATATATTTATATATATATATATATATATATATATATATATATATATACATATATATATATATTAGCAAAAACGCGACCTTAAGTGGACAAACCGCCAACCTTTTGCAGACTTTCGTCAAAGAAAGTATATATATTACTATGTCCACATAAATTCAATGAACTTATTCATTCAAAATGTTAACAAATTATTTGGTTTGACCATTCTAATAAGATAGTCTAGTCATAATAACGTACAAAGATAATCTTTTATGAATGATTTCATTGAATTTTGAATATTATAGCGAAATTAAATTTGAAAAACTAACCATTCGTTGACAATACCTGATAACCTCGATATCTCTATAACAACCATATATATGCTTCGGCCCAAATGGTCAAAATTATGTTTAAACATGAGCGTACAATGTTTCTATTTGAAGTGTTATGTATCAGATTTTTTTTAAACATTTTGATACCGAAAAACTGTATTTTCTCATTATTTGTCTATCTACAACATAAAATAAGTTCGTAAAACGCTGCCAATGGCTCATAATCATATCTACAACAAGTATCTTAATTTTTAACCATAATGACGGAAAATGATATCAAAATTTCTGTATTTCGAAATTATACGCAAATAAATATTGGCACGAAAGGTTTGATTCATGGATAGAAATTAGTATCTTGACCATTCGTGGACGACCTTTAGAGGACAAAAAGTATATACCAGGATTATAAAGTTGAATTTGTTTATCTTTTGCATTAAAGTTTTTCATTATATTATTTAAGATATGCCGAATCAAAAATAACAAAATAATGATAGTAAAAAATGCACATAACAGGTTTGTCCAAGGGTTGGAGTCTACGAATGGTTGTGTATATATATATGTGTGTGTGTGTGTGAATATGAACGATTTTACATATGCAGATAATCATTCAAAACAATTTTGAATAACAAATGGTTTGGTTTTCACATTCAAGACTAATTTGTACAAAAGAGTGAATAATATTTAGTCATATTTGTGGTAAAAGACAACAAATTGACATGGTCAGAACACATCAAGTATTTATGTTACATTACGCAACTCATACCGCCCTCTCTTTATTCAAGATAACATTTTACATATATGTAATGTTACTGTTTTATAATTGGAATATTGATGTTTAAGCATTAACTTGTAGTATTGGCTTTTGAAACTTTTTTTTTCAAAAAACACAAGATATTTATCAAATGTATTATTTACAACTTTGTAGGACGGAAAAAAGATTAGTATTTGCTTTAGAGGTCCATTCATTTGGAATCACTGTATTGTTTCGTATTTTGATAATTTTTTTTTTCTTTTTAACGATCGCCTCAAAAACCTTTACTCAAATTTTCTTGGATAATCAGAAATGTTATGCTGTTCTGGGTTTGCCACCGTCCAATGTTTCTAACATTATGCCTACGACGGATGTTAAGCTGGATTGCCGGCAGTAACATTGATGTAATATAGGCACATTTCCAGTCATCTGGAACAGTCCCTTCATTGATAATTACCACCTTGTGAAATTATTGCAGACTTGATGTCTATTCCAACTCCTTGTGTGGTTTCTTTCCTATTTATTGTTCACACTTGTATCATTGCAGGCAACATTTATTTTGGCAAAGCAGAACCGCGTAGGCATTTCTCCTTTAATATCACTACTCCTGCCTTTCGAGCAAACGTCATTGTATTTGCCACAGTCGATATGCAAAGGAAACAAGGTTGCCTGTTCGTACAATACTAGCAAACATACCAGAGGACACGCAGGCATAACCCCTTTAAGAAGGTTTGCTATCACATAACTTTCGTTGTCTATTTACACAGATTTGTTCAGGACAAGCCCATTCCAACATAGCTGTTAAGTAATAACCCAGCATCGACTAAAGCACAGGTACCATTCGAGCAGCAGGGTACTTAAACATCTATCTTTCGAATATGGTCATACTTAGAGCAAAAAAGACTATGGATTCAAGCAATATAATGTTTTTCACAACACTTCTTCAAATTCCATGTTATTGTCCGTGTACATCTCGCAACAAGTTCCAGTACTCGCATTCGGTGTCCCTGGTGACACTATGCCCCCGTGTAGTTCTGATGGGGCTTACAGATAGTTTTCAGTGATATCAAACCTCAATGGTCATGTAGAATAAGGTCAGGATGAACATCCCCATCATCAGTGTTGTTTGCAAAAGTGCAGCCAATAAGGGGTCATAGTAGGGTGACTGTAAACATTAATTGCGGTGACTGTAAACATTAATCGCGAAATGATGCTAGTGGCATCGTTGTCAACTAAAATGCCTATAGATGTTTGATAGACGCAATATTTTTTGGAAAAGATGGCGATGAGTTTAACGACGCCTAACACTCGAACTGATATGTTTTTATTTTACGAAATTCTAGTGGCACTGATAAATATGTCATTTAGCAAAGCGGAGTAAAATATGAACATCACATACATAGGTAATATCCAAGTATAAGAATAACACCATGATCTAGCAGCTAATGCCAAATAAATGGAGTCTTCTAATTCATGGAGGCGAGTGTGCCCCCATAAAAACTATCAACGTCCATGTGACATAACAATTTTCGCAGTTACGAGATGCATATGATACTGGTGTTTATGGGCACTAAATTTGTCTGCCGGCGAACAAGTATGCCCTTTTAATGAAGCTTTAATTTCACGTAAGTTGTATTGTAATTATTGTGTGTTCATGTACACCTTGACCTTGTAACAGAATAATTGTATTAACAAAATCAAATGCTTGACACTCAACATTTGCTTTAAAGTACTAATACATGAATGGCTCGATGGTTGCCCCACACTATCGACTCTATCATATATATCGTAGCGAAGTTAACGTGCTTGGTGAATCCAAGCATAATCAGTGATTGCCGAATAACGGGCAACAAAGGGTGCAAGGTTAAGATAAATATCACGATAATGTAGCGGCATAGCAATCCGAATTATTGTAAATCATATAAGACATATAAGTGCGGTCATAATTATGACGGTCATTGTGATATCAAGTGGTCAGCGACCTGACTGCCACGACAATCATACCAGATGACGGGCAAGGTTTATATTTTGCACAGTTGGCGTTCATTTCCGTTAGCAGTTCCGAATCTGCAGGGACGGATGCAGAAAGCATGCGTTATGGACAGCTGTTGAAATGACACTCTTTCGCAAACTATATTGCATGCCGAAGGATCATAATTGTTTTAGGTGGATTAACCCAACTCAACAATATGGCGCCCGGCATATCGTTACACTGCTGCGTAAATAGAGCATTTAGGACATTAGGATAATTTAATCCTCAGATTTGTCTGCCACTCAATTTCTGTAAATATAACCAGTGAATGTCAAATATTGCTAAAACATTTCGTTTGCTGTAGCATAGGAAAAATTATATCCAGTGCACAACTTGTTATATTTACTGAGCTAAGATGTGTTGATATGTCAGAAGGTTAAATATGTCCTACAAAGCAAAAGGAAAGGAAGAGCGAATCCACTGCTGTCGGTCGTAAGAACATATTCCATGATTATAGGGACACACTTAATGCAGCCGGTCTTATAACCAACCACTCAGACGCTCACTCATTCAATCGCCCACTTAATCAGTTAGATGTGCAAACATAACCACACGCGCACCCCCACTCACTCACTTTACCCCCTCCATTGCAAACACCCACTCTATATACGGTTCCGATACCATCCCAACTTCTTTGCTAACAAAAAAGCCCACGTCATTCCAAGTGATAGACTTATCACCAAACCCTCTGTACGACAGTAAGTGTAAGCGCGCCACGCAACAAACAATCGCGGTGTTTGGTCATAAGACGTCATGAACTGTCATTGATGGGCAATACATCTAGAGTGTATGAAATGATGATGCTTCGGTGGCGTTGAGCATGTGTTGATGTGAATGCCATTTAAGGGGAAATCACCGGGGGTCGATGCTAATCTAACTTCTTGTCAAAATAAAAACAATCGAAGGCTCTACATTAATCATTCATTCACTTCAAAGTAACGCCACCATAATGAGCTACTAACAATCTTGTTTTGTGCCGCATCGCATTCATGGTCCACATTACAAAGAAATATTTCCCTGAGAATAGCACATATTTCCTCACTAAAATACATATCGTCAAAGTTAACCTTTGCCCACGCGACTACAAAAAAAAGCATATTCAATGCAAAGGAAACAGTTATTCGGTTTGATCTTCGTCGCTTTACTTATCCAACAGTGTGGATTATCGGCAGAGTATAGCCATTTGTCAAACGGTTAGTTAGCGAAATCAAGGCCAGTCTCTGTAAAATGACAAGATGGCAGTACTGAGGACATCAATTCATCCTCTCTCTTCTATTGATGTGTATCAAATTGTCCTCGTAGCTATAGCAGAAGGGGCGCACAAAGACGTAGGCATATATTACAGGAGTAGGTATAACGTTTATAAAACGTGTTTCGTTTAACTGAATGAACAACAGTCAGTGTACGCGAAAGCAAGCGTTTGAAATGTAAGCTTTATACCGATTGAAATAGACGTGTAGGACTTATCCACATTTCGGGGTCCAGTGAGTTATGATGTGCCTGGATTTGCAACGATATTCGAAATATACACAACGTGTTTTCATGTGTGTGCGTGGGGTATGGCGAAGGTTTCTTACAGTTATACGAACTGTGTGCGATTTCATTATATTATCATAAATAACAGCCACTGCCGTAGCCAGAATGTTAACATAGTCGAAAATAATACTGACTGATTAATGCTTGTAAGGACTGACATTATTTGATCGCAATCAGTTATGTAAAATCCTCTGGCCTGGAACTATATCTTTATACCCACAACAACTGTTTATAGTTGAACACAACGCGCCGCATAAAATGGATGCACTGGGAGACAGCGGCTCACATGAGACTATACCTAATTGGCGGACAAAAGCATTCAACAACTTACTATGCTGGCCAGTCTTGGTTAATTCATTTTGGCAGTGTTAGAGCAGCTTCAAATCAATCAACGATAACCAAATAGAGCAGCTGAATGTTTAACGACCAAAGCGCATAGACCATAAATAACCTTGATAAAACTGACGAAGTAAATATCACGCCAGGATGTTGACTAGGTCACCGTAATTATGATGCCTTTCTACATCCTCACCTTCGGCCTCAAGATAAATTCATCACGTAACATATTCGCCTCAAATGAGCCATGTTCGTAAAGATTGCCTATCGCTGCCCGACAATTCATACCTCAGTCGATTTCTCGGATTCAAACGTACTGCAGTGGCACGATTAAATAGAAATTTCTGCATCCTGGGTATTGGCGATGGAGCCACATTGGTAAAGAAACATTTGGTGGATTTTAACCAACAGGGTGAAAATACAGCAGCCATCGCTAATTTATGGCAAGCCAACCTTTCGCAGACTTGGGTCAAAGAAAGTATATATATTACTATGTCCACATAAATTCAATGAACTTATTCATTCAAAATGTTAACAAATTATTTAGTTTGACCATTCTAATAAGATAGTCTAGTCATAATAACGTACAAAGATAATCTTTTATGAATGATTTCATTGAATTTTGAATATTATAGCGAAATTAAATTTGAACAACTAACCACTCGCTGACAATACCTGATAACCTCGATATCTCCCTTACAACCATATATACCTCGGCCCAAATAGTCAAAATTAATTTTTAAACATGAGCGTACAATGTTTTTATTTGAAGTGTTATGTATCAGATTTTTTTAAACATTTTGATACCGAAAAACTGTATTGTTCTCATTATTTGTCTATCTACAACATAAAATAAGTTCGTAAAACGCTGCCAATGGCTCATTATAATCATATCTACAACAAGTATCTTAATTCTTAACCATAATGACGGAAAATGATATCAAAATTTCTGTATTTCGAAAATATACGCAAATAAATATTCAACCCATTCTCAAGCTTACACTCTCCACCATAGGATAGTGGTCAATGCCCCTTACAATATCATAGCTTGGATAGTATAAAGAATCCCACACTAACGGCTGTATATGCGGACGGCGCTGCTCGCCAATAGAATGTTAGTAGCCCGCAGCATAAAAAAAGATGTAATATTTGTTAAAAACTGAAATTTTTGGATAATTTGAAGAAAATAAAACAAATTATGAACAATTTTAGATAAAAATCAAACTTTTTCCTCCCATGTCTCCCCATCACCCTCTTAATCCAATCTGTTTGATCGATTGCCTCTCTCGCTCCTCATTCTCGCACAACTGCATACCCTTCCAATGCAAAACCCTTCCCCCACCCCACCCCGTCCTCCTTAAATTCCACCCCATTCGCTTCTTTCAGTGTGACATTTTATTTTCTCAACAACCTATCACCCTCCCGATTCCATGCATTTCCGTTTTGATTAACCTTCTTCCCAACGTTCCTATCCTACTTCATACAACCCTTCCCCCCCCCCTCCTCCACTACCCCTTTCACATCCCTACCCGCCCCGCCCTGCCACGTCACGCCCTTCCCCACCCATCATGTACCACCCATGCCTCTCTTAACTTTAGATTACGTTCAAAAACCCGGACTAACAGCCCCACCCCTAACCCAGGCTCCCCCACCGGCTACAAACTACACGTTCATTGCTTCGTCTCTCCCCACCTACGCCCCTCCCCCCTCCACCCCACCCACTCCAGCTCATCACGTCAACATATCATTGTATGAACTTTATAATTTAATTCCTGCCTTCAGACCCCACTTATCTCATCGTCGCAACCGCTTTCTTCCCCGTCTCTCCAACAGTACGTTTCCGCTAACCAACCCCCACCCCCCCCCACCCCACCCCACCACCATCCTCTCTCTCTCCTCTCTCTCTCTCTCTCTCTCTCTCTCTCTCTCTCTCTCTCTCTCTCTCTCTCTCTCTCTCTCTCTCTCTCTCTCTCTCTCTGCTTCTCTCTCTCTCTCCTCTCTCTCTCTCTCTCTCTCTCTCTCTCTCTCTCTCTCTCTCTCTCTCTCTCTCTCTCTGGAATACTCCAATATCGATAATTATTTTATTTATATCCTTTCTATCTAAACCCCGCCCTTTACTGAACACCTTTTCGCCCTGCCCATGCTCCAACCACCCACGCAGCAGATATCAGCACCAATCCCCCACCCCAAAGCCCAGCCTCACCTTTCTCCCCATCCACCTCAACCCCCGCTGCACTGCACTCGTTCACATTTCCAGCATGCAACGCTCCGACCGGCGGCGCATTTGAGAAAAAATAAATGGTCCCTGCGGAACGATTGAGCCTCTATCTGACCTCAAACATAGCATACTCAAAATTAAATCTCCATTTAAATTTATATATATATATATATATATATATATATATATATATATATATATATATATATATATATATATATATATATATATATATATATTTATATTATATTCTGCTAAAGTTTATCGTGACTGACAGCATGTCCTCGTCCTATGATGGTGGGTTTAAAATACATTTATGCGTGACAATATATGCTTGGTCATTTCGGTTAGTGTCAAAGGTCAAATGATTTTCGTATGACAGGCGATGGTAGCAGCCACAGGGTTTAGCATTGGCTCGGTCGCAGCTATCTTCTATGCCAGAGACTGCGGCCGGGCCAAAAGTAACCCCTGTCCTCAAAGCGAGTGTAATTAGTATATCAGGCCGTTTTCCGAAGACATAAAAAGTGATGTACCGATGGATAATTTATCAATTTGCCTTGCCTAAGTGAATGAATGTTTCTGGTAAATCATGTGATAAATTCCAACTACACTTACTATGATTTTGTTATCACTCGTTACTTGTTTCTAGATTTTCATAGCTCAGTTGCATTTTTATTTGATTGTAAATCAATGTTGCTTAATGGAAAATTTTGGGTAATTTTGGTTTTCGGTTAAACTAAAATATTCCAGACACTTTTTTCCATCACTGAATCACTCCAAAAGGTATTCATGCGAGTGGGTAAAGCCCCAGGGAGTATTTGCAAAGAAGGCAGGCATCAGCAAATGAAAAGAGAATCAAAAAGGGGGCCAATATGCACCACAGCAATGTTTACAGAATCATGAATTTAATCGAAAACTAAGGTAGAGGTTGTTATTCAGTGAACGTGGGGTAGCATCTTACACAAATACACCTTTTTTTATATTCAATTAGGTTCTTATGCACTGATTGGTTAAGAAACTTTGGCTGCCTTTTTTGTGTTTAGATGGCACAGCTGAAGGGGGCTGCGTTTGACTGTCTCTTCCTTGCCAGGCCTACAGGGGCAAGAAAGCGGGTACACGTTACCATGAGGCCTGGCAGTGATGAAGTTGCTGCAGGGCTGGCATCCCACCGAAGTTATATAAAAGATGTCTACAGCAAAATACTTTATGTGGAATACTACAACAAGGGTAAGCTTATATACATTTGACAGCAAGTTAAGTTCAAATTGACCTTGCATGTGATTAGTGACATGGAGCAAAAACAAAAATGATTATCATGCAGTTAGTGCGTGCATAAACTTTTTCTAACTCCTGACACAGCTAACATACAATGTATATATTTACATTCACATTGCACTTACAAGACATTATTCAATAACCTGTATGATACCCTACACAGTTGTGATGTCGCTCATCTGCCAGGTGGTTACTCGCTCTTGCTGATTTTTAAAAAAGGCGCCAACTATATGATAGGTAAAACTAGCATGTATGCTTTGTTTTTATGGGTTCTATTCATTGGCTTTCAGAGAAACAGATGAATTATGTTGGCCAACCTCAATCAACAGCTGTCAATGACAGTAAGAACAGAGTATATAAATAGTTCACATATTAAGTATATGGCTTTTTCAAAATATAAATTCTCTAACTGCAATAACCATTTGATTAAATGTAACTGAAGTATATACGTGATGCAGGTGCGGAGAGTGAAAAGAGAATCACTGGTAGGTGTATGCATTTATTGTTTCAATAATCCATACAAGAATTGGCTATATCATCAAAACGCCCAGATAAAATATGATTGGTCCATAGCATCTACATGTATGCTTTATTTTATTCAGCTGACCAGTCAGAACTCAGTAGACTTGTTGGTAAGTGTAATACTTTTATTGACTCTGTGATCATACATGGATGTCTCTTTCATGATAATATAACTAGAATGGAAAGACATCATAATAACCTGGTACAAACTTGATTTGATTCAGATGACAAACAAACCGAAATTTCAGTTGGAAAGTGCATGCTTTTATTGGTTACGTCATATTTTGGTGAACCACATGTCAACCTTCAGGTTGTTGGACTATTAAATTAACTCAAAAACATAAGTTTTGATTCATTTTCAACAGAATTAACCTTTAAGGCCTTATAGTGAAAAAAATGCAATCTTCAGATTAGGTGAATGGATATCCCAAATAAACCAGGAATTTATGTGCATACATATACAAGGTATTGTGTTTGTTTAGTCATCCAATTTCTTGTATTTTTTCAGCTCCTGGAAATGAAAAGTGGGAAGACAAAGTGTCAGAAGATGACATCCCACTAAGTTTGTTAAGATTTGTCACAAATGGATAGAATCAATAAATATGAAAATGTTCAGATCATCTGTCCACATCATGGATTTCTTCACTTCATCATCATCTTAGTATAAACCCTGGGGGGGGGGGCACTTGGCCTTATTCTGGATAGGGGTGTGCCGCGGGACCTCGAAAACCCGTACCAGTCTTACAAGGTCAAAATGGCCAAAAGCATACCCTGTCGTACAAGGTATTATGCGAATGTATAACCCCTCATACGGATTGAAGATGAAAAACATACCCTGTCAAAAAACCTGTCGTACAAGTCGAGAGGCCGAAAAAACATACCCTGTTGCGCGGCACATATGTACTACCTCTATACACTTAAGTGCCCCCCCGGGTGTAAACAACAACACCAGTGGGAGCTTTTAGATATATGTATGAAATTAGATGAGAAAAGATGCATATCTGTTGAAACATTTCACTGAAGAAGGTGGGAGTTGTTGGTGTTCGTCATCACTAATTGTAAAGATAGTATCTGTACTATAGGTGATGATGAACACCATCCACATTCACCTTCTAAAACAGACGTACTCTTGTTAGACTTGTGCTGATCAATTGCGATAATATTTAGAGGTCTGTCAGATGTATGTAATCAAATCGATCGAAACACAAAATGTGAGGACACTATCCGATACAACTGATATTTAAACATCGAAACACAGGAACAGATAAAGTCAGCATCACTACGTGTTCAAACGTAAATATGAGCGATAACATGATACCGATACTATCTAGCACTAACTTCTAATGCATTATCTTCAAAATCGCACTAAGATCGTACGCAAAACATGAATATACGATAAAATTGCGTAATTCGATTCATCAGTCAACTTAATTAAGTTCCTTGTGCCTCGCTTTGTCCACGAATGCGAGAGTTGGAACGACGATGGCGGTTTGACACTAAGTTGGTCTGCAGATCAATTGTTTTGTTTATATCGGAAGTGAAAACAAGGACACCCGCACTTACCAGCAGCTCAATTTTATCTAGGTCATCCCGGCGAGGTGAACGCAATGGCTGTGGATGCAGCCGCCTTTAGACATAAAACCGCTACAATGACCTATTGCCAGGCCGAGTTGTATGTTTGAAAAAGGGGTTGATTTATTATTGGCAGTAGATAAATTTGAGGACAATACCACGACAGTAACGATACAATGAGGGAAATGTCGATGGTCCATTAGATATGCAAAAAACCCCGCTCTAACCTGAAATGATTTCTCGAATAATTCAGCTTTTAATCAAGCTTCACAAAGAAAACTACATGAACCATTAGTAATTAATTTTCAAGAATTCATACAAAAATGGTTTAGCAAATCGACTCGGATAGATTTGTTTCACTATAGAATAAATATGACTTATTTGAATGAAGACAGAGTGAATATTTGCTTGTTTTTGTTTCGTTTTAGTTCTTTGAAACAACTTGAGCTTTTGCACCTTCTTGACAAGGTAGTACTCGATCGACTGAATGGCTATTGGTTTGTCTTTTTTGTCTGTGTCGTCAACCTTCTTCTCCACAACGACCGCACTCGACGGTATACTGGTGATCTGAGGATCTCTGCTGCGGATCACATATTGCGCAATATCTTTGCATTCAAGGCTATCAGCATTCAAGGCTATAAGCATTCAAGGCTATATCTTTAACTTCATATCAATGATTAAACACCGGACTTGCATATCCGTCTTGGGGCATTTGGTGGGGAACGTCAGGCTCTACAGGGTTTTTGGTTGGGACGCAGTGGAGATAAAGTTGTGAAGATTAGGGTTAATAGGGTCATGGTGGGACCCGGGGTAGGGATAAAAGTTTGGTCACGGAAGGAATCCCGTAATCCAGCAAACCGCAATTCATTGTCATTTTTAGATATGGTTTAAGATTGGGCAGCTACAGTTAGATATATATATATATATATATAGCTCTTATGAACCAAGTGGAGTACCCGATCGACTGTTGGTCTGTTGGGCTAGATATATAGTCTGCTAGTACAAAATAAGACTAGTGTCCTGTTTGTACACTACAAGACTGTCAAATAGATTGCTCTTAGATTAGAGGGATTAATTTTCGACTTAAGTCGCCACTCGGCGTTTGGCACTGTCAATAACATCACTAAATGTTACATTTTATCGATTCCTCCAATCTTAGTTCTGTACACTAAGATGAAATTTTCAATTCGCAATATGCATTGTCAAATTGTTTGACTGTGTAAACATCTGATACCAAAATAGTTATATTTGAAACGCATTTATTCGGTTATATGTTACCGATATCTAGTTGAACTAATATGAACGCACTTAAACGGTGTTTCAGTACCCTTTAGGGGAAAGGCAGAAGGAGTAAAACTGTTCTGTATGCTTCATCGGATTACCTAAGCGACACATGAATAGATATTCGGGACATTTAGATGTGATAAGAGTCGGGATAAGAGTTAGACACTGAGATAAGTGAATATCGTACACTTTGATAGTCGACTCTCTAGCTTGCATGTTTCACTGTTTGAATGAGTGAGTAAGGTACCTCGCTCTTGATGGTTTGCATTTTGGCAGCATGGACACGATAATCAATACTAGTCATCAGCACGGACGCTGTCCAAGGTGACATTTATTTGCCCATGGAATACGCGATCTATTCTTTAAGAAACATGAATTAATAACAGAACATCGTCAATACATGTATATGTCGCGCAAGCGAGTTACATCTTCGCGATTGTTTTTGTCTGCAGAATATGGGGAAATCCGATCGTAATTAATGGTCAGGGGCAAGGTGTTACAGAGGTGTTTTCCATGTAACTGCAGTGTTGTTGCGGCTACAGTGTAGTAGCATG
This sequence comes from Urechis unicinctus, assembly GCA_034190875.2. Classification (NCBI taxonomy): domain Eukaryota; kingdom Metazoa; phylum Annelida; class Polychaeta; order Xenopneusta; family Urechidae; genus Urechis; species Urechis unicinctus. Next base: position 2,541,055 of record CM067351.1, on the reverse strand, counting down.
GGAGAATGTCACTTGCTTGGCAGCAGTCAATATGGCGATAGTTTATGTAGTAACTAAGTTAACGCGGAAATTTGCTGGTCTATTCGATAGTCCCGATGCAACAAGACCCAAACTTTGCTTTATTAATAAGGCTCGATATTAATTCCAATGAGTATATTCCGTGGGTGTTTAGGGAAACTGGATACCATTTGGTTGATTTTGTCCTAGGGACAAACTGCTTAATTGCTATTAACTTGTAGTATTTTCTTTACACTTACGATAACTGACAGCAAGACTAGGTATAGGACATTATGAGGAATTTCACTTCGCATGCAAACTGTACATGATTTTTCAAGGAATCTTGCTTGGCATCAAAAAGACTTTTTTCCCCCTTTATTTCATGACTTCCAGCTAAGTTAGTTGTTGTGAGGTATTAACCATCCATGTTTTAAGGTCTTTTAAAAAACTGAGAAGTTACAATTACATCAATAACTTGCTTCTCACTCACTTTCAATCAATACTTTAATTAAAAAGTTCAGACTTAGATCATAGCGCATAATGTTCATTTATTCCAAGCTAAAGAACCGATGACAAACAATTTCCACCAGGATAAACACACCTTAGTTAATGCATGACGAACACCATAAGGACTTAGTAACAATGCATGCATAAAACATAATACAGCCATGAGTCACCATTCAAAACCCCATCAGTGGAGAATTTAAATGTTGGGGATAAGCATCAATATGTTTATACCATTTACATTGTGAACAATAGATAATATTTTTGGTTCGTAAAAAACAATTCTTGTACAATTGTGTATCTCTGTGATAATAACTGACAGAAGTGTCCCACTGGGTTCCATGGCTCTACCATTGACTATTATTGTACTGAATTGGTTTATCCTCAGGGCATGGTAAATTTCTGAAGAAACAAACAATCAGTGCCAGCAATCAAATCATTCAAGTGCATGTAATTATTTCCAAAAGATATGGCGTAATACAGTTGCCTGTTAATGAGTACAGTTTTTTAAATGTTGTGCTCATTACATGTAGTATATATAAAAAGATTAAAACAATACATACATGTACAGTTACTTTCACAAATATATTAAATTGGACAAAGTATTATTGGTTTTTGAAATTTCAAGTAATGTAACTTCTTAGGAGATAAGACTTCTATACATCAGACCCATATTCAGAATATGATGACACGGGAGGTTCTGTTATACCATTGACATATATATCTGTACTTATCCCAGAATTGCCAACTGCTTGAGCAATAGCCAGGAAGAGCATTCTTTTCATGCATGTTTATGTCATGGTGGTGCCTCTGTAGGATTGCAAGCTTGCCTGCTGTTGCCACGAATTCTGTCTCCATGCCTGGAGAAATGTACAGACATATTATTAATGGTAAACAGTCTGGAGTTTTATATAAGGATATTAAATTATGTTAGAAATAATTCATACTTGACTGTAATTGGTTCATGTCTGCCAGATTTCTGCTGTGAATTTGTAGTTGGTCAAGTAGATGTTGACTTCATTTGCCAGCTGTTTCCTTTCTTCTTTGAAGCATTGCAGGCGAAGCCACTGCTCAACCAGAGCTCGGGTTTTTTAAGAGGTATCTGTTCTGTCACAATTCATTAAGAATCGAATGTGAATATAATTCAAAATCGATTTTGCAAGGGCATATCAGATACAAGAACTGCTAACCCTCAGCCATAGCAAAGAGTCTTGACTCTCAGGAACACCCTTGAGAAGAGGGACATGCAAGATTGTGGCAAGGCAATTGTAACTTGTTAGGAGCTCTGACCATCGTTGGCGTTCTGCAGAGAGTTTTGTCCTATGACCTGTGCGCTTTTGCTGCTGTCTAGTACACAGATACAAAAGTATTTGATCCTTATGGCCACAAAATTTGGAGGTCTAAGTGAAATATGAATAATTACCAGCCTTCCTTTCAATGAGCATCTTGTGTTTCATAATACTAGTCATCGTCAGCTCCACATCTTGCCTGACACTTGTTATGGATCTTTTTGTAGGACTTGGCCCTGTTTAACAAGCTCACTTTCAGAACTTGTGCTGTTCTTCACCATAAGACTGGGAACATAATATTTATAATAAATACAATTTCATTTTAACGATGCTGTTTAAAGGGCACTACATACTTATAAATAAGTTCATCAACCAAATATATACCATAAATCTCATACCTTCTTAGCTGTAATGTGAACTTTTCTTGCATTTAAGTGCACAATGCATTACGCTTATGTTCAAATCTTCCATATAACATGCTACAATAACATATTGTGACTTTTTCCAATGTGCATTTGCAGGGAGATATGATCTTCACTTGCCAAATTTCATTTGTGAAAACTGTGGTTACAATGATCCAATGAAAGTAAGTTTTGTTATAGCATCTTATATAGATAACCTTTAAACATTTGTTATTTTTGTGCTCCAAAATATAATATTAGTTATTATTCTTTCACTAGACATATATATAAAACCGCACTGTCAGTGTAGGCAGAATAAGCACACTAACTGCAGTATTTTGGCAAAAGTTTCTCAGGTACCCTGTTGCAAAAATATCAATCTATTCAGTATAGTGGAATTGATTTGAATGATTATATCCTGCCTTGGGATTATCTTCTGGCATCTCCGTGGGGAGTGGGTAGTAGAAATCAAGATGAAACCATTCCCTGTCATGGCATCCTTCACAAAGGTGTTAGGCTTGTCATGGTCCTCACACATAAACATCTGGCACTGGAGAAACCTGAATATGAGAGTTACACATTAGTGCACAAAAGGTCATTCATAGATAGATATTACAATATTACTTGCGTAACATTACTGTAGTTTTGATGGATTTGCACACAGGCAACATTCAGGCTCTTGAGCAGATGGTGCCATGTTTGCTAGCAATGAGTCAACTACCGATTGCCTTTGGGTCTCCCAAAGATTTTGGCTTTCCAGTTTTCGCTTTTGCCAATCGGTCAGCTTACTATCATCATGGTCATCTTGAGCTTGGGTCAGATAATTGGCTGTAGTTTTTCCAAATGTCAGAAACTAAATCGTCTCCTTCACACAGTTAACATCTATCGTCAGAAGATAACTCCATATAAATTAACCCTCTATCACTATAACTACTAATTCATGTTTAATTTTTGTTGAACATAAAAAATGCAGTAGCAACTCTCCACAAATATCATGATCTTACCGATAGGATTTTCCTGTAGAAGGGCCTCTACGGAAGTAAGTGTATCAACTGTTTGTAACACAAGCAAAGGATGCACATGAATGTGTTCTTAGAGATCAGTAAATTTTGTGAAATTAATTTTTCTGGAATATTTCATAATTAACAAAGGTACCATAATTATTTAGTCTGGCTGAAGAAGCTGAGGTTTGCTTGCGCTTCACTCCATGTGGTATTATACCAGAGGTACTCCTCAGTGGAGAGTTAACAATAAGACGGGAAGATTTTGCCCTAGCTGGGCAAAGTGCTTTGAGTAATTTAGCAGCGGCTTTATCAAATGCCTTCTCAGGGTCTGCATTTAAACAAAAGTTTCACATATATTTTTGTATCTGCAGAAATTCTAGCCTTCAAAAGTGCTAAAACAAACATCAAATTCAGTTTATTTAGCTTTCTCTCAACTTACGTCTCCTCACCGATTTCGTTGTCCTGTCTATAGCTATCGATAATGCTATCAATTAACAGCCTGTACAACTGCCACAGGAACCCCCCCAAACTACCAACGAACAAAGAGGAGGTGGTTGCTGATTAGGCAAGGCAACTCAACCCGGGTGTTTTGATGATCTGATGCCACCTAAGAGGCGACGGTCCGTATGCAGAATCGTGAGCGTTATAAGCAAATTTGCTCCTTCTCGCAACACAGACAAGGGACAGTTAAAAAAATATACATTTTCATATCAACAAATGTCTTATCATCAATCTTGCCTAGTGTCCAACAACAGTCATACTTCTAATCAACAGAATCAACGAAATCCAACACAATTTTAAAATTGTTGTCCAACATGGCTATCGTGCAATCGAAAACATGAACGAGAATTAACGCAGTTATGTTGCATTATGGGAGTCAACCATGTTGTTTTTTTTAACTAAGTTTCATGATGTGCCGTATTTTACAGCCGTGGACGACTCTTATTTACATATTTTTATACTACCGTCGTGCGCGGCTACGTATTTTAGTGCTCAAACAGAACAAGTAGACAAAACTGTAGTAATATAAACAGTCCTCGTGTAATTTTGTGATATAATCTTGCATTTTGTCACAAATTGTTTTGCTTGGAGGGCTTTGGTAAGTTTTTAGTGAGTTCATCGGTCGTTTGGACTTCAGAAGCTCCGTAATTTGACTGGCTGCGCTTCGCCTCTAAAGCTCGGATGTGAGATCGAAAGTAGTAAATAGAGCAGAGCTGTCAGAGGTTGAGATTCTTTGCCTAGTTGCTGATACATTTCCATATCATCATATCAGATTGTCGATAATATAGGCATGACATAAACGTTTGCGGGAAGCAAAGCCCCCCTTCCCTAGCCGCACACGACGGTAATATAAACAAGACAACCACTTCCACTGATCGAAATATATTGCGTAACCTAAGATAGAGAGCGTGTAAATATGAAACAAGTGACTATAACATTAAAGAATGGAACAAATATTACTACAAGTGCCCTTTGAAAAGTTTCATGGTGCTTACACCTGAGTCCATCTTCGGTTAGTGTACATAATTGACGATTTAATAACAATTAAAACATCGAAGCATCCTCACCTGACCGTATGTCCGCCATCTTGGGCTGATGCAGCTCGGTAAAAAGGGATCCTTCCTTATTTCACGCCCCATGCCAAACCGTTCTCCTTACACTCTCCTACGTGCGGTAGTTTATGAAAGGCTGTCGGGCATAGGCACAGCGAGGCCTCCTTACACTACCCAATGGGTGCTAATGTAAGGCGAAGTGACCACTATCCAATGGTTGAGGGTGTAAGCTCGAGAATGGGTTGAAATATTGGCACGAAAGGTTTGATTCATAGATAGAAATTAGTATCTTGACCATTCGTGCCGAATCAAAAATAACAAAATAATGATAGTAAAAAATGCACATAACAAATTTGTCCAAGGGTTGGACTCTACGAATGGTTGTGTATATATATATATATATATATATATATATATATATATATATATATATATATATATATATATATATATATATATATATATATATATATATATATATATATATATATATATATATATATATATATCTATATATATATATATATATATATATATATATATATATATATATATATATATGTGTGTGTGTGTGTGTGAATATGAACGATTTTACATATGCAGATAATCATTCAAAACAATTTTGAATAACAAATTGTATGGTTTTCACATTCAAGACTAATTTGTACAAAAGAGTGAATAATATTTAATCATATTTGTGGTAAAAGACAACAAATTGACATGGTCAGAACACATCAAGTATTTATGTTACATTACGCAACTCATACCGCCCTCTCTTTATTCGAGATAGCATTTTACATATATGTAATGTTACTGTTTTATAATTGGAATATTGATGTTTAAGCATTAACTTGAAGTATTGGCTTTTGAAACTTTTTTTTCAAAAAACACAAGATATTTATCAAATGTATTATTTACAACTTTGTAGGACGGAAAAAAGATTTGTATTTGCTTTAGAGGTCCATTCATTTGGAATCACTGTATTGTTTCGTATTTTGATAATTTTGTTTTCTTTTTAACGATCGCCTCAAAAACCTTTACTCAAATTTTCTTGGATAATCAGAAATGTTATGCTGTTCTGGGTTTGCCACCGTCCAATGTTTCTAACATTATGCCTACGACGGCTGTTAAGCTGGATTGCCGGCAGTAACACTGATGTAATATAGGCACATTTCCAGTCATCTGGAACAGTCCCTTCATTGATAATTACCACCTTGTGAAATTATTGCAGACTTGATGTCTATTCCAACTCCTTGTGTGGTTTCTTTCCTATTTATGGTTCACACTTGTATCATTGCAGGCAACATTTCTTTGGCAAAGCAGAACCGCGTAGGCATTTCTCCTTTAATATCACTACTCCTGCCTTTCGAGCAAACGTCAATGTGTTTGCCACAGTCGATATGCAAAGGAAACAAGGTTGCCTGTTCGTACAATACTAGCAAACATACCAGAGGACATGCAGGCATAACCCCTTTAAGAAGGTTTGCTATCACATAACTTTCGTTGTCTATTTACACAGATTTGTTCAGGACAAGCCCATTCCAACATAGCTGTTAAGTAATAACCCAGCATCGGCTAAAGCACAGGTACCATTCGAGCAGCAGGGTACTTAAACATCTATCTTTCGAATATGGTCATACTTAGAGCAAAATAGACTATGGATTCAAGCAATATAATGTTTTTCACAACACTTCTTCAAATTCCATGTTATTGTCCGTGTACATCTCGGCAACAAGTTCCAGTACTCGCATTCGGTGTCCCTGGTGACACTATGTCCCCGTGTAGTTCTGATGGGGCTTACAGATAGTTTTCAGTGATATCAAACCTCAATGGTCATGTAGAATAAGGTCAGGATGAACATCCCCATCATCAGTGTTGTTTGCAAAAGTGCAGCCAATAAGGGGTCATAGTAGCGTGACTGTAAACATTAAGCTATCCACAACTGCAGCATTCCTACTTCGCCCAGACTGAAGAAGGCTCGCCATGTACAATGTTTATGTACAATAATCATATTAGGTTAACATACACCGCGTATCCGTGAGACTATTGACAATGAAGCTGAATGTCCATGCTGCATTTTCTCTTTGTATAGTTTTTCCTTAGTTATGGGAGAATGGAATTAAATCCCTAAATCGCGAAATGATGTTAGTGGCATCGTTGTCAACTAAAATGCCTATAGATGTTTGATAGACGCCATAGTTTTTGGAAAAGATGGCGATGAGTTTAACGACGCCTAAACACTCGAACTGATATGTTTTTATTTTACGAAATTCTAGTGGCACTGATAAATATGTCATTTAGCAAAGCGGAGTAAAATATGAACATCACATACATAGGTAATATCCAAGTATAAGAATAACACCATGATCTAGCAGCTAATGCCAAATAAATGGAGTCTTCTAATTCATTGAGGCGACTGTGCCCCCATAAAAACTATCAACGTTCATGTGACATAACAATTTTCGCAGTTACGAGATGCATATGATACTGGTGTTTATGGGCACTAAATTTGTCTGCCGGCGAACAAGTATGCCCTTTTAATGAAGCTTTAATTTCACGTAAGTTGTATTGTAATTATTGTGTGTTCATGTACACCTTGACCTTGTAACAGAATAATTGTATTAACAAATCATCAAATGCTTGACACTCAACATTTGCTTTAAAGTACTAATACATGAATGGCTCGATGGTTGCCCCACACTATCGACTCTATCATATATATCGTAGTGAAGTTTACGTGCTTGGTGAATCCAAGCATAATCAGTGATTGCCGAATAACGGGCAACAAAGGGTGCAAGGTTAAGATAAATATCACGATAATGTAGCGGCATAGCAATCCGAATTATTGTAAATCATATAAGACATATAAGTGCGGTCATAATTATGACGGTCATTGTGATATCAAGTGGTCAGCAACCTGACTGCCACGACAATCATACCAGATGACGGGCAAGGTTTATATTTTGCACAGTTGGCGTTCATTTCCGTTAGCAGTTCCGAATCTGCAGGGACGGATGCAGAAAGCATGCGTTATGGACAGCTGTTGAAATGACACTCTGTCGCAAACTATATTGCATGCCGAAATAACATGCTTGTTTGAGGTGCATTAGCACAACTCAACAATATGGCGCCCGGCATATCGTTACACTGCTGCGTAAATAGATCATTTAGGACAGATTTGTCTGCCACTCAATTTCTGTAAATATAACCAGTGAATGTCAAATATTGCTAAAACATTTCGTTTGCTGTAGCATAGGAAAAATTATATCCAGTGCACAACTTGTTATATTTACTGAGCTAAGATGTGTTGATATGTCAGAAAGGTTAAATATGTCCTACAAAGCAAAAGGAAAGGAAGAGCGAATCCACTGCTGTCGGTCGTAAGAACATATTCCATGATTATAGGGACACACTTAATGCAGCCGGTCTTATAACCAACCACTCAGACGCTCACTCATTCAATCGCCCACTTAATCAGTTAGATGTGCAAACATAACCACACGCACACCCCCACTCACTCACTTTACCCCCTCCATTGCAAACACCCACTCTATATACGGTTCCGATACCATCCCAACTTCTTTGCTAACAAAAAAGCCCACGTCATTCCAAGTGATAGACTTATCACCAAACCCTCTGTACGACAATAAGTGTAAGCGCGCCACGCAACACACAATCGCGGTGTTTGGTCATAAGACGTCATGAACTGTCATTGATGGGCAATACATCTTGAGTGTATGAAGTGATGATGCTTCGGTGGCGTTGAGCATGTGTTGATGTGAATGCCATTTAAGGGGATATCACCGGGGGTCGATGCTAATCTAACTTCTTGTCAAAATAAAAACAATCGAAGCTCTACATTAATCATTCATTCACTTCAAAGTAACGCCACCATAATGAGCCACTAACAATCTTGTTTTGTGCCGCATCGCATTCATGGTCCACATTACAAAGAAATATGTCCCTGAGAATAGCACATATTTCCTCACTAAAATACATATCGTCAAAGTGAACCTTTGCCCACGCGACTACAAAAAGAAGCATATTCAAGGCAAAGGAAACAGTTATTCGGTTTGATCTTCGTCGCTTTACTTATCAAACAGTGTGGATTATCGGCAGAGTATAGCCATTTGTCAGACGGTTAGTTAGCGAAATCAAGGCCATTCTCTGTAAAATGACAAGATGGCAGTACTGAGGACATCAATTCATCCACTCTCTTCTATTGATGTGTATCAAATTGTCCTCGTAGCTATAGCAGAAGGGGCGCACAATGACGTAGGCAAATATTACAGGAATAGGTATAACGTTTATATAACGTGTTTCGTTTAGTTGAATGAACAACAGTCAGTGTACGCGAAAGCAAGCGTTTGAAATGTAAGCTTTATACCGATTGAAATAGACGTGTAGGACTTATCCACATTTCGGGGTCCAGTGAGTTATGATGTGCCTGGATTTGCAACGATATTCTAAATATACACAACGTGTTTTCATGTGTGTGCGTGGGGTATGGCGAAGGTTTCTTACAGTTATACGAACTGTGTGCGATTTCATTATATTATCATAAATAACAGCCACTGCCGTAGCCAGAATGTTAACATAGTCGAAAATAATACTGACTGATTAATGCTTGTAAGGACTGACATTATTTGATCGCAATCAGTTATGTAAAATCCTCTGGCCTGGAACTATATCTTTATACCCACAACAACTGTTTATAGTTGAACACAACGCGCCGCATAGAATTGATGCACTGGGAGACAGCGGCTCACATGAGACTATACCTAATGGGCGGACAAATGCATTCAACAACTTACTATGCTGGCCAGTCTTGATTAATTCATTTTGGCAGTGTAAGAGCAGCTTCAAATCAATCAACGATAACCAAATAGAGCAGCTGAATGTTTAACGACCAAAGCGCATAGACCATAAATAACCTTGATAAAACTGACGAAGTAAATATCACGCCAGGATGTTGACTAGGTCACCGTAATTATGATGCCTTTCTACATCCTCACCTTCGGCCTCAAGATAAATTCATCACGTAACATATTCGCATGTTCGTAAAGATTGCCTATCGCTGCCCTACAATTCCGTCGATTTCTCGGATTCAAACGTACTGCAGTGGCACGATTAAATAGAAATTTCTGCATCCAGGGTATTGGCGATGGAGCCACATTGGTAAAGAAACATTTGGTTGATTTTAACCAACAGGGTGAAAATACAGAAGCTACCGCTAATTTATGGCAATTATAATTTAATAAGAGTAACTATATGCCTTTGTAATTTAATATGATAGTTAAATGTACACGTTTCTATTATAAGCTGCCATAAAGATCTCCCGGTTCTCAGGTAAGATTGCGTCAACCTATTAGATCGCCGGCAATGGCACTTTTGTAAACATTGACCAACCTATTCGCTCTTTGTGTTTGTAGACAGAAATTTATTCGGGTGTATTTGAACCGGATATACCTTTCATACGACTCTGTATTAAAACCGTATCATCATTATCAGTCGATTGACATAATTGGGTCAGGATGCGCATATACTGCGGTAATAAAATGTTCAAACAATTATCTGCGGTCTGCAATGATTATTAATGCATAGTGATAATTATTTACTACCATAGCTGACAAGCAGAACCAATCACAACACAAAATCTACGAAAACATGAAATGAATGAAATCAAAATTCTGTTTACCCATCAGATCTGTTTCCAAGCCGCTAATATCGGACGAGTGAGTGTTTGTTTCGTTCCCTTTTTATCGCTTCGGTATCAACTGTCCATCTGGACGTCAATCAATGCTGCATCATTGCTCTGTGTTTTGAGAAAGAGCCTATTTCTGGATTGAATATGAAAAACTGAGATGCGTGGCATGTAATTTATGGACCGACGTTTAGCTTTCACAGCAACACTATAGAAATACCAATATGACCACCGCCTTTTGTTATCAAATACCCCTGCAGACGCAAAACACAGTTCATCAGCTCGATCTTGTCGACAATGACGTCATGCAGTTATACCCAAGTTTACCTTGGCTAGTGATCCAGATAAATCCAGAGCATAATTACACGCAATCACTGGTTTGATAGCTCGTTGTTTATTATACAATGCTTAGTACAGTTAGCTTGCATAGGGCATATCTCGTGCTCCAAAATATGTATAAACAAAACCAACCGTATACAAATCAAGTAAATGACCATAATTGAATAATAATATTTCGACCAGATAGAATTTAAACTTTCATATTGCTGCATCATTAGCTTAGTATTATTTTATTGGCAATGACATGATGCTTCTATTCTGCTGTCACGCGGAATTAAACAATTATTTGCCTCTGGAGTAGGTCCCATTCATCTGAAAAGTTGCTAGCTGATGCTTTGGCATTACTACATACAGGCTAAGAATACCAAGCCATATAATCTCAAGTAATCGGAATAAATTCATTATGAATATAGGTGGTATTTGTGACACGTCCATGTTCCCTTGTCTACCGTTTGTAGGTGATGTTGTCCCATAAACCAGGATTTAGGGAAAATATTATGAAGCTAAACGCATTGCATGTCGATGGTAATGTTGCAAAGATGTAGCGTATTACAATTTTGGGCTAGGGCGTTCGGCTCAGCAATTGCAAGTCACCTTCCATGAGATGTTACTCCTCAAGGATCACATTAGGATCACTGCCAAAGGTCGAGGGTAATGAGTAACGAACATGATGTCGGGCACGGTGAAGCTAACCAGCATTGGCTTATTAGCCCGTACTATCTTTCCCGCAACACGTACTGCAACAAGTTCGGATCTGTCATGCTCCTTGTATAATTTGTCACCATATTTTATTACCAGGTATTTGCAATAAATACCATGGTCGAGTTAATGTCAATAAACACGTGTTTCACTCACGTTTGTAGTCTGTTGAACCTTCAACTGAGATTGTAATCATTACTCAATAGACTCTTGTATCCTCAACATATTTTAAAGACAAGGTCAAAGTAACTGCAATATCAATGGGGGAATCGACACAAATGGAAACATATGTTCTATCACAACTATGTGGTATTTGTAGATTCCTAGTTACGAGAAATTGTCAACTGACATATGGGTTGTTTTCTCATTTGGACATGCTCACTATTGCATATTCAGAAAACGTGAAGACATAACGAAGGGTCACCAAACCACAAAGTGAGGTATTCTCGCCCGCACAATCGTATCATGTTCATTTTGAAGCCATAATAAATGGCTTAGAGTAATAGGTTGATTGGTCTGTAACCGTGATTGCAAACGGCTAACCATTTGACGTATTTATAATAAGCCATCTGTTCAGTGCTATAACACACTGCGATACCGAACATGATGTATAATCTCACAGTACCCGGATGGTCGAACCCTAATCAAACACTGGCAGCGAAATCTGATACAAATCATTCAAAGAGATTTTTAATTGACATGAAATAATAATGAATAATACACCAATAATAAACTATGAATTATGAACCATTTCTAGCTATTTTGCCCTTTTCATAGTAACATATCACCACGGATATAATATTAAGTCAATATCTGTATACACTGACGTCACAAATTGCGCATCAAGATATGCTAGAATGATACCGCAATGACACCGATGGCTCCGGCGTAAGCTGTTTTTTTCAGAACGCAACTTTATTAAAGAGAATTGTAAGGTTACTGCGATATATGAACATGGGATTTGAAACCAATTTGTTAGTATTAGAGGATTTGTTATTTTGAGCTCGCGAAGCAAATATTACACGCAGTCATACATATGAATGCCGTCACCCACATCCAAACAGCTTTCACCAATACATAGTGCTTTGTACGAAAGTCTGTCCTTAAACAAGTACACAATAGATAGCGTATTACAAATACATTAGGCGTGACAGAGTTGGATAGTATATCAGTATAGAAAGTAATCTTCACAACATAAAAGCGTTAATTTAGATGATATGGAGCCTGGATAATACAAACGGATCGTCAAAAACGTGTTGGTTTAAAAAGGCCCTTTTTCTGATTAATGACTTACTAGGGCCATCGAATTATCCCAATTCTCTGTTAGCGGTTATACCTTCAGTTTTGCCCAAATAGCTGTCGAGCAAATTGCTATTCTATTCGTTCCAAACATGCTACTCTTGTGTACAAGTTACTAGATGGTGTTCGCGCCTACTGCTATTTCCGGTACATTGTATATAAGAGAAAAACGATCCTGACTCTCTGATGCTCTGTTTTTCGTTTTTCATGGGATGGTGAATAGCTCAGACACGGCATACTGTAGATGTCTGTGCGTATATGTTGCTGAGAACAGATGAATGATACCAAATAATGATTGAAATGTGCGGAAGTAGTCGTGGGGAGCACTTGCACATCATCTGCATATTTTATTCAACAACGTTGGAAGGCAGTTTTCAAAGTGATGATGCCGGTATGGTACCTATGTTTATTTTTCATGAATTTAATTAGGGCTTTTATGCAACTAGACAAAAGGGAAGCGGTATTCCCTGAGGTCCACTAAAATGCATATTAAGCGGCTTGATTGGCAATGCTTCGATGCATGGATTAGGCCATTGTCGATGAAACACATGCATGGAAAGACAAGATCGGCCCGTGGCAATCACAAAGGCATGTTAATATTAGAATTGCTTAAGAGCTTTATTATAATGAGTATGGGCCGCCCGATAATTGATCAAAACATAATTCCAATGTGCCCACAATCTCAGTCTGCGATGGCTGGTATCAACGTGTTTTTATTATACTGACTTAATATTCAAAATCAGCTAATGCTTTGTACGTCTCTGCCTCATGTTTAAGATATATTCGGCCAGCAACAATGGTCACTTGATAGAGCTCAAACTTAACTGTGTTGCCGTTTTAACAGAGAAGAATATCTGTCATAATCAAAAATTCAAACAGTAAAGTGGCATCATACACTGTGAGGCTGGCCTGTGAATACTTAGTTATCTTACCCTCAGACTAACTTCGTCAGCTGCAATATTTGACAACCATGCATATTTCCAATCAATCATCAAGTGGGAGTTAATTTGATTATTTGCCTACGTTCGATTTGTCACAATTTGTGTCCGGTCACTATGACAAGCATATCATGAGTCTCCGTGTACATGTGTACACACAAAATGACACTCCGACGTACGGGGCAGCATATATAAGTTCTTTCAGCGCACATTTATTAGAGAGCAAACATTCACATGGCAAAATAGATTGGCGTCTGACCGAGGTAATCGGAAAGGTTAAAGTGATGCACTTGGGAATTGCACAGTCTACCGAAGGTAAAGTCTTGTTACCGGGGACGGGCATTTATCCGAGCTAATATTTTATTCTATCGACTGCAAAGTGAGTAATGATATCATATACCATTCCTTACCAACATTCCGTCTTGATTCAAGTCCGCAAAGGAGTTATGCAAGCTACACTCAAGCTAAACCCTAGTGGCACGTACAATACACTGTAACGGATAATACGAACTAATATTCCCTGGTGAGTTGTTCAGACATGGTACGCCGTGCGTTATCCAGCACAACACTTTACCATCATTCTGTATCACAAACCCAAAATAATTTGTCAATCAAATGTCTTAAATCAGCGATATTCTTTAGGGCCATCGAAGGCTAAATTTAGAACCGAATCACTAACTCGTGGCCAGCAGAATTACTTTTACAAGACATGTCGCATCAGTTTTTGCACCAACATACGAATAGTTGATTATGGGTATTACCTCGTACGCTCAATTGAAACACGGAATACTTCATCAAACTCGGACCAAAACTTGGATCTTTAAAGCTTTTATAGAAATATGTTTACAATTAGCAATAAATTAGCGGATTATGACGGCGTATCATGCAAATTATGTTATTAAGGTAACATGACGTATGTGTAATACTTTAGACTAGGCCTACAATATCTCCCTGAATCATGTTCGCGAACACTTACAATTTGATGAAGGTAACTCGAGAGAGTATTGAGTGCCATTAAAGCTGACTACGGATTCCGGGGACATCGTGTACAGACTATTCATAAGAAATGTGCCACGATTTTCAACTGTGAATCCCACGGATTGAGAAATGATATTGTGGTTTTTATGCCTTTCATCATTGCTTTAAGTTTTGTTATTGTATATTCATTTGACACTGTCAGTCGTCCATTGTGTGTGTGTGTGGAAATAGGTGACTATGAAAAAGCGTAGTTTTGACCGTGAATAAGTATTTATGTATTTGCTGATTCCTTGTTGCCGTGCATGAGATTACCTTGCCAACCCTCTGTTAGTTTTGGATACACTTGATGACCATTCCACTTTACCATGCCGAAAAATTCATGATGACATGTCATTGCGAATATTTATCATATGTATCCATATGCGATCTACTCAGTATGAAATCACATGCATTTGGGTAATTTAAAGTTGCTTTGCAATTCCCGGAACGTTTGAGCTAACGCGTATTTGGTTGATGTGCGGTGGTAATAATAAAGTACTGCCCATGGCAGCATGAAATGTACCAAACATGAAAGGCATGATTGCAAACAGAATAAGGACAAAGGCTAAAAAATACTAGCTCCGGGCATTTCTGTTGACCGTATCATTATGAAATGACTGCCCCCTTGATAGCACCCGCTGATATTTTACTGTTGTCAAAATGCATTCTGCATATATAAAACCCTCCAAATTATGAGAATTTCATATCATATTTGAATCATGCTGGTATATTTGCTAGCCATTTATATTAGTCAAGTAAACGAGGTATATTAAAAGAAATGTTTTGCCATTCTAAGCAGCTTTTAATAATGTTACAAAGCGCAATTGATGAACGACAATATTCGGGCTCGCCTGTCATGAAAGTCGAACTCTTGCAACCAAGCCCATTTACGTGTTGCATTTGCTGTATTAGAGCGATTAATATCAGTAATAATTCTGCCCTTAACTTACCTATGTTATGTATCACTATCATTTACAAATTTCAGGGTCGAAAATACAAATGTCGATAAATTTGTTATATCACTTATTGTTCTGGCTAAGATAAGGTATCCCTCATTTACTTCACGAATGCAAATTAATTTGATTAACGCGCTCTGAGCACCATGTACCGATAATTTTATAATATGCTGGATAGTATTATGAAAGCATTTTCATTATTAGTTGCAATACTTTATGGATTTTTCTGATGCAGCCCGAAAATACATGCATACCCGACATGTTATTCAGATAGCATTAGGATTAATTGTCAAATATTTTATAAATCCCACAGCCCACTTTATTTCTTGAATGGCTATGCCTAGTGTCTATAAATACTTGTGTCTGTTTTGTTCTATGAAATAACATGGTGGTGCACAAGTAGGATGACTGAGTAAAATCAGGCATGATTACGCCCTCTCCAAGAACTGCTGGCCAACTGGTTTGAAATTGTTTGTTCACATGGCAGAAAGGGGAGTGATCGCAAAATTACAGTAGCTTATCCATTCTTTTTTCCAACCGTGTCCAGATGAAGTGCACTTGTATGAGAAACGCAACGAGGATCATTTACCTCAATCCGGTTAATTTCTGCAAATCGGTCTGATAAATATTTACTCGAAGGGCATAACCTCATATGCTAATATACACAGGCTTATATAGGTCTATGCGTTTTCTGTAATAATGACATATGACCTTAAAGACGATCCAGTGATTGCTGATGGGGGATAGTAAACAAGCTTTACATCTATATGTTTGGTCTATAATAATGCGAGTTTGTGATGATCGATTCTGATTGAACATGGAAACATTGAGCATAGCCTTGCTGCAAGTACGGCTTTTTTGTATATATATATATATATATATATATATATATATATATATATATATATATATATATATATACTGACGATTGCAACCATTCGTGGACTCCAACCATTCGTGGACAAATTTTTGTAGTACATTTTTGCTATCATTAATTATCAATTATTTATTCGGCATCTTTAAATTGATACAGTAAAATAGTTTAATGCGAATAAAAAACTTTTTGTCACTTTGTATTTGTTGTATATACTTTTGGTCCTCGAAAGGTCGTCCACGAAAGGTCAATACATTAATTTATACGTATAAATCCAACCTTTCGTGCCCATATTTATTCTTGAATATTTCCGGAATACCCAAATATTTAAATCATTTTCTGTCATCATGGATTATAAACATAATAGTTGTTGCAGATGTGATCATGATGAACCTTTGGTAGCATTTCGTGATCTAATTAAATGTTATAGATTAATGAATAAGGAGAAAAATAGAGTTTTTCCATAATGAAATTTAAAAATAAATCAAATATTTAAATTTTTCAAATAAACATATCCAACACACATGATTAAACATTATTTCGGCAATTTGGATCGAAGTATATATGGTTGTATGGAAGATATTGAGGTGTGCGGGTTATGTCAACGAATGGTTAGTTGTTAAAATTTTATTTCGCTATTACATTCAAAATCCAAAGAAATCACGCGTGAAAGATTATCTTTGTACGTTACTAAGACTAGACTAACACATTTGAATGGTCAAACCAAAATATTTTCAATTGTTTTTTGGACGAAAATGTGCGTTGACTTTATGTGGACATGCTGGTATATCCTTTCGTGGACCCAAGTCTTCGAAAGGTTGGCGGTTTGTCCACTAAAGGTCGCGTTCGTTCTAATATATATATATATATATATATATATATATATATATATATATATATAGATAGATATATATATAGATATATATATATATATAGAGAGATATATATCTATATAGAGATATAGAGAGATAGATAGAGAGATAGAGAGAGAGATATATATATATATAGATATATCTATCTATCTATATATATATAGAGATATATATATCTATATATATATATATATATCTCTATATATATATATATATATATATATATATATCTCTCTATATATATATCTCTATATATCTATATATCTATATATATATATATCTCTCTATATATATATATATATATATATATATACAAAAGTAGGGGGTATGACGAACATGTGGACTTGTTTTCCCACGGTGTTTTAGGTTCAGTTGCACATCACAACCAGACGAAGTAAAGCCGTCAGCATTGAAAATTCGCTACTATGCAGCATATACATATGAATATTTTGTTATGAAGCAGAAAGCTTTTAAAAGCCGCATTATTGAGCGGAAGCCAGCCAAACATTCAGCGAGGGCGATTTCGAATTTTGCTGCACATTTTAAGTGTCAAAGAACCATTGCTTCGGGGGACCAAGCAATCTTCTGAAAAAACGTGTTTGGAAAACAATTTTGCGTGTTTCGACATTGCACGAATCTTGCTGCGAAAAAATCCCCATCTGGATGACGTCATACTCCGAACGGATATATAACAAGTATCACATAGTTTACAAACAGCGTAGATAATCCAACATGTAAGTTTAATAACATTGAGTTAGTTATGAGCTTATTATATATAACATGGCAATCTTATAGAATAGAAGCCTACTCTGACGAATATATATATGACCATCATCATCACTCTTCGCTATTTCGCTGAAAAACTGCACACATCGCGTAGCTGATTATTACGTTACTCGTCAACTATACGGTATACAGTGAATAATAAAGTTAATGCAACATTGTTTGTTTCCGTAAACGTGAAAACAACACGGTCCGTTTGCGAACGTTCTCCTACAACGCCTCTAACTATACCACTTAGATGAAGTATTCCAGCGTTGGCTATCAATGTTATTTCAGAGGCAAGCGTCAAAGCAGCCATATTGTTAACATGTCAATAACATGATACGTTTAATCAGAGTAATGCCCTTCCATCCAGCCAAAAACACTTATTTGAGCACGGGGCATATGATATCTGCCCCATTAAGTACTGCTTTATATATAATATCTACTTAAAATAACTTATAATTGGGTCATTTCAGACAGGGAATATTGTCCAGTGTTTACCAGATAAACTTCTTACAAACAATTATCTGTCGTTATTAAGATATGAAATCCCAATTGCATATGTTATTGTTTGATATTTTTATTCGCTTGCAGATGAAGAACAAGGCTGGTGTTTGATATATTGTAATTCACAACTTCGTGTGGTTTAACATTTCGAATTTAGTCAGTAAACCATCAAGGAGCGAACGTTTTTGAGAAGTATGAGTTCGCATGTTAATGTATTTGAATGGCAAAACTCACCGTTTCGTAACATTCAGTTATAGAGTTGGAACAGATAATATTAACTTCACACACTAATTTAGTTTTAGAATCATGTTAATCATTTATTTGTGATGCAAAAATATGTTCTTCCCAAACCTTACAAGGCATTTACCCCTTCTATTAGCAGCACAGAATATTTGCGTTGTTCCATACTCTCCGTCACTAAATCAGTATGATATAATCGCGTGTTCATCATTAACCATATCCAATGTAATGGGCATCATTGATTTAAATTACACATTGAAGAGTAACTTTATGCTTCCGCCAAGGTTATGCATCAAAACCAGAAAAAAATAGAACATTTCCCCATTGTGACGATACAGGAACAACGGGCAGATAGGAATTGAGAGTAATTGCATTATGTCAAGGGATCAGTAGTTTGTCAAATAAGGACAGGCTCAGGGTTGCGTAGTCATCCTTGCAATATTGTAAAGAATACATTCACCCTGGGCACTTCATGCAATTTGCTTATTATTGTGGGTATTTGGATTCCTATCAAATCGCAGGCGTGTGAGTTTCGGCTAAGAGCTGTACTTGTGAGCGAATATAACGTGGTAGAACAATTTGTTATTGGTCGAATATTACACACTCTTCACTCTTCATACGATATATATATATATATATATATATATATATATATATATATATATATATATATATATATATATATATATATATATATACATACATTTTTAAACACCCCCCCCCCCCCATAGGGGCGCATAAGCTGTGAAGATGTTAATATGAACCACAAGACAACAGACGCAGAGTTCAGCATGGGTAAGTATACTGGTAAACCTTCCCTAGATGGAAAGTGATCGAAGGTACTGCAGCAGGTAAATCGACCATGATGGCTGAAAGCTATTTTAACAAATAACGAGTAGAAGACCAGATTCACACATTACATCTGTAAAGGATGGATTCGAAAGTCGTATGCCATCATAGTGTTAGGAACAAAAGTCGACCTGATCTGCTGAGGGGTGGCATTTGAAGATGTGCCGACAACGATAAGATAGAACCTAAGGCTCTGCGTTTAACACAAGCGGACGCCAATCTCAAAGTAGTTCTGAACTATATGTATGAAAAGGAAAAATGGCATATTCTTTCTCCTCGACACTGGCACGGGAAATAGGCAAACGATTAGCAACGTCGCTGAGCTTACGGAACGATGCAAGCACTTTTACCGACCATAACTCATGAGTATCCATGCATAGTCATGAGAAATAGGATGAAACCGACGAATATCCTCGTGCAAATGACTGTGTATGCTGCTGTACTGTCGACATTTAAATGAACGTGGGGTGTAATCGAAGAAGGTACTGATGCGTTTACATGCGCCATCTACAGTCAGTCAGATAGAGGACGCAAATTGGTGTTTATTTTGTATTCATGCACGTGTCTGCACATATAGCTTTGTAAGGATTCTTTTTCGAATATCACATTGTCACATCGTCTTTTGAGGTATATGTGCCAGAGATATTTAATATATTTGATACAATTTATGTATGCTTTATGGTTGTTTATATTATTTTTGCCCATAATCTTTCGTCAGATATTGTTGCGTGATGGATTGTGCTCTGGGCATGTTTTTTTGTGAATTACTTGAATGATGTTGGTAAACAGAACGAACCGTCGAATATGAATCATAAACCCTGTCACTGTGTGTATTCTCACCCACCTAGCTCAGCCATAGCTCAGCCATAATAATTGCGCATCACATGGACATGATTTGAAGGACAAATGAGCAGTATTATTCATATGTCTGATATTACAGCGTGTGTCAAGCTCTCTGCAGCTATATCCAGACAAATTCACAATTCGACTGATGGAGGTAATCACCACACCAAAACATTGTTACCTGAATATTATCGATACTCTGCTTGCAGTTAAGATAAAACAGCAGCGAATGACTCACCCACTCTTTAACCGTGCGTGATGACTGGGAAAATTGTTCAATTCGTGTAATTAAGGCATTCTAATATGTAGTACGCATTATTGCACCACATGTCAATTTCCTCAAGTCGAATGTGACTGCCATCTCGCCTACGCTTTGATCGCAGTTACGCAATCATTCGCATCCGAAATTGGTACCAACTATTCTTGTGATTAGTCGCAATACACAAAGAATATTCGAATGAATATTATAATTAGGCTCCAATAATGGGCGGCATCCTTGTAGCTGCATTATGATATTCTGTGGGTCATGGCCATAATATCGGTTTACAGAGCAATAATTACATATTGCGTTCCGAGCTCAGCACAGGAGATTACAGATTCAATGTGCGCAGCTACAGATAATCTAAGCGTTACTTTACGTCATTAATGCAATTAAAGATGCAGAGAACATTATTGTACAACTTGTAAATTGTACGAGGTCTGGTGTAATTGTCCTCTGGCATACACTTTGATGGCAGGAAGGCAAGTGTCGACTAACAATGCACACCCACATGCAAATTAGCACTAAACATTCTTGCGATTATTTGCAATACTCGTGAAGGAATATTCAAATAAATAAAAGGTGGGCGCGCCTACCTATCGGTCACAACCAGTGACAGGGTTACGTAAATGCTTTTCTTACAACATTGCCTCGCATATTTCTATGTTATGTCATTTTTTTTCACGCCAACAAAAGCTTTAGGCTCGAACACGGTCCAATCATCTTCATCATCGATCAATGTCCTCCACAATGTGACAACATAAGTTGTGGGCTGATTACGGTGCCCATGTTTGACATTAATATGTGTCCTTGAGATGGGCGCAGATATCATTTTACGCTCCAGAAGTAACCTCAGCCGTCAATATCTACTTTGGCTCCGTTTAAATTCTCTTATTTAATATACATAGACCTACATTGATTTCGACTGCACGCTACAATTTATGGTTATTGATATATTTATTCTCATTTGTGTTTAATTGATATATTAAGTGATGAAATACTATTGCAATTTATCCCAGTTCATTAACACCAAAATGTAATGGAAACAGTTATTGTCCCAGAGAGACCGAACTAACTATGCAGCGATATAGTTCTGCACACCATCCATACAAATATGCTGGGAAATACGCATTTGATGGCATCATTAATAATATCACTTAGTGACGTCCGTGTAAGATTTTATAAGCAAATTGACCACGCTAACGTGGGCTGAATTGAATCGATTTATCTTGTCACCAGATGCAACGTGCTTATATTCGAAATTGTCCAGTAAATGAAAATATTCCATTCCACAGACACAACGATCAGTTTGAAACGTATGATTTTTTAGTTATGCCGTGCCCTTCTAACCAATGTCATACCTCATTGATCGGTATGTAGGTCCCGAGATATATCATAATATAGTTCGCCCGTACATTATATCTGTAAAACTATTAATCCTCTAGATCGCTGACACACTGATGGTCTATACCACCGAATGATACAACAAGACAAGCGACCATCTCATCATGCAAGAAGCCCACGCTTCCACATTGGTAGCCGATTCCCTTTCTTTTCCAAAATAAATCCAGAATTAATGTCGAGCCACGAAAGTGCATCAGACAACTAAATGTAACATAATGTATTGATTTTGTATAGGTGTTTACCATGCTTTAGCAGGTTTAGGCTCTGCTTTTAACCCGTCTTTGCAAGTTGTATGGGTAATAGGTCGACGGCTTAATAGGTCGGTTATAGGCTTTCTTGCTTCTATGTCAGCAATTAATGATGTACCTTTTCAAAACATTTTGTCGTGGCCGCCAACTATTGCCATGATTATTATTCGTATCAGTGCACCCTAATACATACGCTTTGTTATACATAACCACAGCATGATCATTTAGGTGTTTGAATATTATACAATTACGGATTTTGCACAGCCCAAAATGCGTATTCAGCATAGATGAGATAATAACACAAAAGAGTGCTTGCGCTTACCAAAAGATGCCGATAAGTTATCATATCATTCACTATCCACTCAACTAAATTGTACTTTCTTACGCCAGGCCCAACGGCCCACTAACTAATAATATCCAATTTTTTGGATATACATTCAAACATTCCCATTCGTTTGAGGCCCTTTTTATCAACGAGCTTATTTATTCTTACAATAACCTACGTATACGTACATGCTTTCCATTCAAACAATGGTCCGTGTACAGTACATACGATATATGTGACATTATTGCAAGATAATACGATAGAGCGAGACAATTTATTGTATAGCAAAATAACGAATCATTTCGGGCAATGGAGCTACCAGTTAAACTGCAAAAACAATGTCCCTTCATAAGAAGACAAAAACGAAGCACTATATTTACCAATCATTTGGTCTTCCAAACAAAACTATGAGGCTACCGGTAAATAGAATTGCCTGGGTTATCAATATCGCTGACTAAGGTCGGGTTTCGGGAAAATGCTCGTTACTGCAATATTGCCAGAATCTTTCTGCAGGACCCGACAAAACTATTGAGCCAGATTGATGGCATTTTCTGATTGGATATATAAAAATCATCTCAAAAGATAATCCTGCAACCGGGAGCAGCCTAATAACACTAAAGATAGTTTTAAGCTTGTGATGTTTTATATCCCTGAGAAACAGATCATTTCAGCGGGAGCATTGTTTAATTAACTTTTAGCCTTATAACGATACTGACGCTCACGACAGCTGTTAGATTCAA
The DNA here is from genome assembly GCA_034190875.2 of Urechis unicinctus. Taxonomy (NCBI): domain Eukaryota; kingdom Metazoa; phylum Annelida; class Polychaeta; order Xenopneusta; family Urechidae; genus Urechis; species Urechis unicinctus. Next base: position 2,517,429 of record CM067351.1, on the reverse strand, counting down.
TCCTAGATCTGTCTAGATTGTACCACGTTTCTGCTTTCAATTCAAAACCATTTGACCAACCTCCCCGCGATGCCTGGATGCAAGGGCGCTGGCGTGTATATCTGCGTGACATGTTTGAAACTCCTTGAAAGCTTTCGCTGATAAGCTAAAAATGTACTGTTAGTTATACTTATATAAAATGTTTGGCAAAACCGGTCAATCAATGAACGTCGCAAAGATGACTCTAAGTTCGAGTACCATGATATTTTAAAGAACGAACGTTTTTGCACTTTACCTCCTCACAGAACCGTTAATCCGGAATCCACATGTTAACGATAAGCCTGATTAAAGCCAATGTTTGGTAGATCAATGGTGTATAGAAGACGTATATGATATTATCTAATGATTAGTTGGGGAGATATATAAATATCTTATAAGCGTTAAGAATTTCAAACAAGTTGCTTCCATGTGTATGATGATACAACAAGCGTGACCTGGCAACATCCAAGATTAGACGATTTTGCATATTTGCGCTACAAATTGCTCGTTCGACAGTGACTATCACATCAGCTTCGTTCTTCTACTGATTTGGCGTTAGAGGTTCGGTATGAATAATGTTTACACATCTCTGCACATTTTAATAACATTTATGATTGCTTGTCATACAAAGGCTGTACTTCTGTCCCCGCGAGAATTATCTAAAGCATACTATAAATGACATAATACGAACGATAACGTGGTGATCATCCTCTTTTTCTCACCTTTGCAATGTTTAATATACAAGCTATCATATGATGATGTGTAACACAATGGTACAAAGTAAGCTAACACCCTAATAACTCATCAAATAGTGCACGTAAGGCTTTCTCGCGTATAACCAAGGACTACATAGAAAGCCTCATATCGTCGCTAAGTCTGCATGGGTATACTTGCTAAATTGTTCGATGGCTTTCGCCTTTTTGCACGAGGAAAATGCCTATACAAATTTGCCACGAATCATCAGGAACATACCATTCATGTGCTCTCCATCATCACGAATAAGATTACTTTTTTACCAGGCATGCATCGTATATCAGAAAGTACCATTTGTCACCCAGCTAGTGGTGAACAGGCTATTTCATGGGCACCCATATTCGAATGCGTAATGCTTGCATTTCGCCCAGTAAAACAGAATGGCTTATTCACTAGTCATTCCTCCATGGCATACAATAGAATGTTAAAGTTAAGGAAAAGAACTATAATAAAGAAACCCACCATTCATGTCAAAGTATAATAAGAAACCCACCATTCATGTCACCCATTGTCATCATTGAAACTAACCATCAATCGCCATATCCGTCAGTGTCTGCAGCTCATTGGTAAACTTATGCTTTATCTCGTCATCACATCCAGTCTAAGGAGCATATGCTGCGCCCTTTAGCACCCATCAAGAAATGTAGATTTAGCTAGCAAACTATTAAGGTTCGAGTTTGGCCTTCCAAATTACATTACCATGCAAACTCATACTAGAGGTCACTACAGGACAAATAATTGGGTTTTCCTAGTTTTTGTAAGAAAATGAGCCAAAACTTACAAATAATGGATAGTGTCAAATCACGCTTATAGCCTCAGCGATATATATATTGAAGAATCCTGACGGGCTTTTGTCACCGCTTATAAGGTATTTATTTGTATCCCCGCATAATAATCCGATCCTTACCATTTACAATAACTACTAGAAACCAATGAGTAACAAAGCAGTGGCATTAAATGATTGGTCGATGAAATTTTGAATTTAGTTTTAGGCTTCTATCATTTGTTTAATTTATAGATCATGTTTCTCGGACAATTTTTCTTATCATATTGCAAACGGCACTCGTGACGTCATTTCTATTCTATAAAATGATCTCTTCAGTCTAAGCATAGAGCCATAAGTATGGCTTGATGTTTTGAACATTGCCGTGCAATAATTACTTATCTAGGACTGAATCTGAAAAATAGTCAATAGCGGCAGTATTTTTTAAAGGCTTAATAAAAAATCGCTATTGCCGCTGCGATTTCAGTCCTAGATTTATTAGATTGCCATGTGAATACATCAAGCTAATACTTATGGCTCAATGTAATGAAAGCATTTTCCAACATGTTGGATTATCTATGCTGGTTGGTAGAAACTATGAGATCCATGTTATATATCCAATTAAAAAATGACGTCACCAAGACTCCGTTTGCTTTATCGCAGCAAAATTCGTGCGATGACGAGTTACGCAAATTGTTCCCCAAACACGACTTTTCAGAAGATCACTGGGTCTCTCGTACTAACGAATGCAAGCAACACTTCTCAGGATTTACTATAAAATGTGCAGCTAAAAGTTATTGACACTACCGGCTAGGTAAAACATTCATTTCTTTTTTCTGAACAAAAATAAATACCTGCCCCCATGAGTTAAAGTCCCGCTCAATTCTTATTAATTTGCAATCGCCATTGCTGAATGTTTGGTTGGCTAAATCCGTTTAATGATGCGGTTTTTAAGAGCTGGCATAGCTCCTCCGTGGATGGGATGGTAAATGCCAGCGCAAAGTAGATGCTAATTTTCATCAAATACGGATATGGCGAGTGATGGTTAGTGACAGATGACAATGGGTTAAAGAATGGTGGGCACTTCTTATTATACTGGGTGACATAAATGTTAAATACGAGATAAAAAACTCCCTGACATAGGTGAATGGTGGGTTTGTTATATATACAAGTGACATGAATGGTACCAATTTCTTATTATACTGGGTTACATGAATGGTGGGTTTCTTATTATACTGGGTGACATGAAGTTGGTGAGGTTCCTGATGATACATACACTTGACGTATAACTGTACTAGGCTAGTATCATGATATAGGATATGTTTGGTAAAAAAGTAATCTTATTCGTGATGATGGAGAGCACCATATTGGCTTAGGGTATGTTTGTATCAGTAGGTATACCCGAACAGATGCGACCCACATGACGTCCCCGTTGTAAATGGAGATGTAGCCTCGGCGCACTCAACGCTCTTGTGTGCGGAAGGCGTATTCCATAAATGACATGTACTATCACGAACCTCCCCATCAATCAGAGCACTGCTGTTGTCCTAGCGCAGATAATGAATCGGCAACAGGACTTATGAAGGCAATTTGCGTGTGTGTTCTCTAGCTATTCACCGTGGTTAATATTATCGTATTTAACCATGTTTTCCGTCTGGTCTCGGATCATGCTTAGCCGTTCAAGAACGCTAACACATAGACTGGTGGTTATTATTAGAATGAGTCTCATTTGATAAAAGAAATTCAAACACGATGCTGAGTGTATTTATTCTGCTGTGGTGTATACTGTTTACGGTCGCTATCTTCTCGGGCCGTTCTTGCAAATCTATTGTACAAAACTATTGTTCCACACACGAGAAAGTAAAAATGCTGGCAAATTTAAAAAAGAATGGTTCGGTGTTTTTATATAACTAATTATGTATTGATGGAAGTGAATTATCGTTGTAATCACAGAACCGAGATAAGTATAATTCATAAACATACAGTGTAGATTAAATAGATCTTCACCAATAAATAATGACTAAGTGTTGGCTGACTATATACATTTTCATATGTTTCTACGTAAGAAATGTAAATAATGCGTACTAACATTTATGCAAAAATATTTGTTCCTCCCAAACCTTACTCGGCATTTACCTATTCTATTAGCAGAACAGAATATTTGAGTTGTTGCATACTCTCTGCCACTAAATCTGTATGATATGATCGCAAGTGCAACATTTACCATTTCCACTGAAGTGGGCATCATTGATGTAAAATTACACAATAAAGAGTAATTATAAGCTTTTGCAAAGAACATTTAACAATGCCAGTAAGGAATCAGAAACATAACACCATATTGACGATACAGGACCAACCGGCTGATAGGAATTGAGAGATATTGCATTATCTCTCAAGGGATCGGTGGTTTGTCAAATAATGCATTGATTGCTCTATTGCGCCGCCAGGCACAGGGTCGCATAGTTATCCTTGCAATCTTGTAAAGAATGCATTCACCCTTGGCGCTTTTTGTTGGCATTTGGATTCCTATCAAGTCGCAGGCTTGTGAGTTGTATCTTTAAGCAGTACGAATGAAAGATTTCATCGTTTTAGAACATTTTTTTTTATATACAAAAGTTACACAAACAGTATACCTGATGTTCGAGCTATATATTGTCTGAACGGGTTTATAAAGATGCAAATATCCACTTTAAAGCATTACAAGATTTTACAACCATTGATGAAACGGAATATTATGCCAATTTGTGCAACCACGGACAGCCTCCAGCAGAATTATATTTTCATTAACTGCCTCGTATCCACTGCACGCTGTACATATAGACACTCAGATTACCCTATACAGGAGCCTTGTCTCTTAATGCAGGATCATCAGACGTTTTACGTCACATGCTCAAATACGTATTCTCTTACTTCATGGTTTTCCATGCAGCTTCCATTGTTACAAACATCCCAGGTTATCGCATGAGCACAGTTACAAGGGCTGATTACCAGAAGACATTGAGATGAAAAATCACAATATTTGCCATCAATCTGTAAAAACACCTGTTTTTGCAATTGCCGCAGTCCTATATACCTGACTGGAGCTTAGGCTGGTGCTGTAGTGATTAGGTAGCATATATCAACGGCACAAATGCTCCAGTGCTGATGTGTCTTGTGAGGCATTTTAAACATCCCTCCGTAGGGGCGCATTAGCACTAAGCCATAAGTGCCCCGGAGAATTTGACGATTGACGATTGAACTAAGAGCTGATCCCTGTCAGGTTGCTTTTCTATCTCCTCCGGCCATCCAATGCTTGCCAAGTAGACAAGAGAGCAAGGCATGGTAAAATTATTCATATGAGTCGACACTGATCTACTGTTAATTTAAATGTTGTGTCGGCTTCTATCCTCTCAATACTTTACACGTCACGACACGACACGAGTTTAAGCACGTTTGTTATATCAATAATGACGGCGCGAGAGCTTATGTGATATTTGCTCTCTGTGCTACGTTGGCTTTAACACAAAACTGTTTTAGAACGTACACGTATCTATCAAAGACTACAAATAAATCAGCAAACCGATAGGTTTCCGATGTGTACTATTCATCAGTCATGACATAAACGGCTGTATTAGGTTACAATCACATAACGTCCATAAGCTATGTGTAATAAGTAACTATCCAGCATAGCCTATTATCATAGCAGGGAAGGCGACAGCATATTGATCACCATCTCAACGTGGCCAGACTGGTGTGTACAATGTGAAGTTATGCCCAGTCGCCTGTAGCACGCATGCATTTTCAGTCAAACGTTTGATATAACAATATGGCCGCGCTCATCATGTGATACTTATCCCCCTCATTATCTCCTATGTTCCTTGAATCTCGTGCCTATCTTCATGTAGTAAGTTATGTCGTCAAACTATAAAGGGAGATCGACTATAACCTTGCTTTATTGACAGCCCAGGGCTATACAAGTTTACACCAAGTAGACCAAGTAATATTGCTGGCAGTCACTGTGGCACATATTTTGACGAAATATATTCTGTAAGATGTTGTTTAATCATTTTGATAATTGGTGTGTTCACTGCAGACAATTTAGATAATTTAACACACGCGGTAGAGTGCACAAACCCAAAGTTGCATATGCAGCTTGCTCAGACCCGTTCGTCTGATGTCACTGTGAACACACCAGCAATCACTGATCAAAAAAACCAGCTCCCAAATAATCCCTCGAATTCGCCAAAAAAGCTGTTGCAGAACGGTTTAACAGCCGTTCGTCATACGTTTACCATCGGACCATTTGACGAAGTTAACTATTACGTAGATCATTATCTGAATATTGCCCAACAAAAGATATATTACACCAATGCCCTATTACTTCATGTTGACAGCTATAAAACATTGTAATTATAATATCGATACTTTACAACCAACAGAGAAGTCGGAGCTTATTGCCATCGCAAATGTCAATACTTATTACACTCCGATAAATAAGTAAACCAACTCTTGTTGCTATATCAATAATGGAAGTAACAAAGAGAATAATTCCTTGGTGCAAGTCACTCGAGAGCATGTATATCAGCGGAATCAGGGACATCATATGTAACTTATTAGATTGCTGTTTCAATGTTAGAACCGGTTCGACGAGAATTAAGATTGCTAGTTATAAAACGCTTCGTCCCGGAACCATGAGAGCAAGTAGGGAGTGGATGGAAAAATATCACATATAATCAAATCCGATCACTCTCTTTGAGGAATCATTTGACCTTGATCAAATGCATAATCATGTCCCGATGGATTCAAACGCACATATACATATAATACGGAGATAAATCTCCATTTGCTGTCCCCTGTGCGATCGACAATATCTCAGTATAAACAAATCCCCACACAACTGTGAGCGGTTATACCACCTGTTTATCTTCCCATTACTAGAAGGACTTGTTTTATAGCAGGTCTACCCACGGGAGCATCACAAGGCTGGATTGTTGCGGAATATATATGACAAGGATCACCATCAGTCGTAAAGATAATATCTTGGGCTGTGTTTTGATAATCCTGCCATATTTTACGAGAGCATAGGCTGTATGAATATCATCTCCCGTAGGACTTTCCGTGAATAGCAAAGCAGCATGCTTGCACAATATATGTTCAGCGAATTGGTTGCCCTGATTACTTCTGGTAATTTAGTTGTTGCATAGTAATTGGGATCATTATAATCCCGGTTGACCGAGCTACAACCGCATGTGTCGTTTTGAGCTCAACACAGGATAAAGTTATTCCGATGAAATCAGTTAAGTATTAGCGCATTTATCTAATAACTTCCAAGCAGGATTCATATCTTTGATTGCATATTAACCAGTCTGATTTGAGTCGCTATTAAATATACGGCGGTTTTTTCGTGTCGTTTTACATTTATCCATCCTCCATCCGTGGCTGTGCAACGCAATCCAAATAGCTGGGACAAGCATTGCTAAATCCTAAACACCACACAACCGTTCCGACGACAGGGAGTTTGTCTGAGTTGAAATATCAATTTCCATTAGTCGACTGCACCTATTCGTACACTATATTCGCTTACGTGGCGACACATCCACTCCTATCAATATTGTGTAAAATGGCGGGGACGTTATTTTACTTGAAATATAAACAAGATATCGAATGAAATCTGATCTCTCGCAGCTTCTAGTGATATCGTAATAGGTTCATATATATCTTATATCAATAACTTGGGTATAAATATTGCGCTTAATTGGTGACCTGGTCTTCACATGCGGTTTTCAGAGCAGCACACACTTCCTTTTTTAATTCCACACGATCCTGTATTATATCGAGTTATTACACCGGGAAGCAACTGAATTAGTTAGAAGGGGAGCAACGTATATTTCCCGTTCATTCATTCATGAATATTAATATGCTGTCCACAAATTAGGGAGATTCGTGCGAAACCACAAATCTCAGGGTAAAACAAATTATGATAGTTTTGGTGTTTATTGAGCCCTTAGCAACCATGATGCATGTCCAAGGTGGGTGAAAAAACACCTGATCGACATGTTAGCATATGTCAGCATTATACTTAACACTACTGACAGACAGCATCGGTAATGTACGACCCATGGTGTACTTGAAGAGCTATAAGTGCGTAATAAAGGCACATAAATAATGTACTCTGATCTAAAGCGGCCGTCGCCGATATAATTGAAGCTGATGTATCAGTTTAAAAGGAGGTTAGGACGCTTTCGTCTGTTTGGAGAACAATACAAACACTTATATGAACCAGTCAGGCGCATATGACCCCTTAGTAAGGGTTGCAAGAGGCTATACGCTACAGCAGTTAAGCATCAAGTAGTTCAGTGTATCAACCATAGTAATATTGCGTTCCACCTCTTCGTGAAATAACCAAAGGCGGGGTTGCGATTGGACTGAAACTGATGACGTACCCGTTGATCCCTGCTGGATTTGTCCATGGCTCAACCATGTAAATGTGCCCCTGTACCACGAGCGGAGTCGAACCTCACGGTTCTTGATGGGAACCTCTAGGTTTACACATGAAATCATTGAATGCTAATTTCAGCCTGATTCGGTGCAAGATGTTAATATGATGCAAAAGACAACAAACGCTGTGTTCAGAAAGGATATGTATACTGGTAACTTTCCCTTCAATGGAAAGTGATAAGAGGTATTGCTGCAGGACATTCACTTATTGTAAGCTAATGTTGACAAATTACGAGCAGAAGACCAAATTATACATTTCATGCGCAAAGTATGGATTCTACAGTCGTATGCAATCATATTGTTTGGAGCAATAGTATACCTGATCAGCGGAGGGGTGGCATTTGAGGAAGTGACGACAACGATAAGACAAAACCTAAGGTTCGACGCTTAACACAAGAGGCTGCCAATTCAAAGTAGTTCTGAACTGTATGTAAGAAAAGGAAAAATGACAGGAGATCATTCAGATTAATAGCCCCGACTTTGAAAATAAATTCATTCTCCTCGACTCTAGCACGGAACATAGGCATACGCATGTTAGCATCACTGAGCTTACAGAAGGCTGCATGCACTGTCAACGAAGATAACTAATGAGTATCCATACATACACCAGATGCGATTCAAACAGTACTTTCAGCGTGTTAAAGCGGATGAAACCGACGAATATCCTCGTGAAAATGTCTATGTATGCTGCTGTACTGCGATTATTGGTAGGACCATTAGGCGATGCAGAAGAACGTATTGATGACAAAATGTGTTGACATGCGCTATCTACAGCCACGATAGAGAACGCATGTTAGTGTCTAGTATGTATTCACGCACGTGTCTGAGCACGCCTAGAGCCATAATATTTTTTTAGGTACCCCTTTGCGAATATTACATTGTATTACCGGCTTTGTTAGGTTTAAGTGCCAGTGGTATTTAATATATATAATACAATTCATGCATGCTTTATGCTTGCTTGTTTTATTTTCGCCCATATTCTTTAGTCACATATTGCTGCATGATGTATGGTGCTTTGGGGATATGTCTGGCGAATTACTTCAGCAGTGACTGAAGTTGGCAAACAGAACGAACAATCCAATCAGAATTAGGTATATACTCTTGTCATTGTGTTTCACGCATCTAGCTCAGCCATAAGAATTGCGCATCAATTTATTTGGAGGCGAACTGAGCAGTATTATTTAGGTGTCAGATATAGCAGCGTGTGTTAAGCCCTCTGCAGCTGTATACAGGCAAATACACAATTCGATTGATGGAGGAAATCACCACACCACAACAATGTTACCTGAATATGGTCGTTACTCTGCCTTCAGTTAAGAGATGATAGAACAGCAGTAGATGACTCACTCACTCTTTAACCGTGCATGAAGACTAGGGATATTAGTTTTAATTCGTGTGAATATGTAGTGCACATTATTTACAACTTTTCGATTGCATCAAGTAGAGCGTAATTGCCATCTGGTCATCGCTATGTTTGCAGCTGCGTCATCATTCTAAATCAGCACCAACTATTCTTCTGATTATTTGCATTACACTCGAAGGAGAATTCTAACGAATTTCATTACGCGCCCATCAATGAAGCCGAATAACAATTGACATGGTTACGTAATTGCTTTTCTCTCAATATTGACACGTCATATCAATGTTATACAAGTAATTTCTTAGCCAACAAGTACATAAGCCCCGTAAGACTGTATCATCATCAAATCAATGATGTCCTTTGCCAAGTGACTGCACAAGTTTTTAGCTGATTACATTAAACGTTCCAGAAGTAACCTCAGCTTTAATAACTTTTCTAGTTGGCTCAGTTAAAATTACCTCACTTAATATGAATAGAACTACATTGATTTCGCGTGCACGCTAAAACCTCTTTTAATTGGATATATTAATTTTTATTTTTGGGTTATTTGAAATATTAAGTGATGAAACACTATCGCCAACTTTTGATGGAAACAGTTACGATATTAATATGTATTGACCTAGAGAGACGGAACTAACTATGCAGCGATACAGTGCTGCACACCATCTATGCAAATATGCTGGGGAAATAAGCATTTGATGGCATCATATTTAGTATCACCTTCTAAATGTCCATGTTAGATTTTGTAAGGAAATTGAGCGCGCTAACGTGGGCTGAATAGAATCAATTTATCGTGTCACTAGATGCACGTGCTTATATTCGAAATTGTCCAGTAAATGGAAATATTCCATTCCACAGACAAAACAATCAGTTTTCAACGTACGATGTCGATGGCGATATGTAGGTCCCGAGATACACCATAATGTAGTCCGCCCGTATATGATATCTGTAAAAAATATTACTCCTTCTAATTGCTGACACAGTAATGAGCTATACCCCCCAATGGTATAACAAGACAAGCAATCATCTCATCGTGCAAGCAGTCTAAGCTTCCGCTTAGGTTGCCGATTCACTTATTTTCCCGACATAAATGCCGGCCGTAATGCCAAACCACGAAAGTGCACCTTACTACTTATTGTGACATAATGCCATGACTTTGAATAAGGTGTTTTACTTGCAGGCTTCAGCAGGCTTCGGCTCTGCTTATAACCCGTCTTTGCAGTAGGTAAGGGTAATAGTTCGATGGCTTAAAGGGACGGTTATATGTTTTCATTTTTCTGGGGCAGCAATGAAAAATGTGCCTTATCAACAATATGTATGTCCCTTAAGCCGTTTAAGTGAGTCTTCCTAACAAAAAACATTTCCCTTGACAGCTCAAGCTCATTTCAAATAAATGCAATCGGGCTGGGGACGACTGCATGCATTCTTGTTTGGCCCCAGGATCTAGGCCTCAACCATATCATAAATGAAACATATATAGTTATCCATCTAAACCTCGCCTGAGGCCGCCAACTATTGCCAGTGCACACTTAAACATACACTTTGTCATACGCAACCACAACATGATCATATTATGTGTTCGAATATTATACAATTACGGATTTTGCACAGCCCAAAATGCGTATTCAGCATAGATGAGATGCGCTTACCAAAAGATGCCGATCAGTTATCATATAATTCACTATCCACTCAACTAAATTGTACTTTCTTACGCCAGGCCCAACAGCCCACTTACTAATAATATCCAATATTTTTTATATACATTCAAACATTCCCATTCGTTTGAGGCCCTTTTTATCAACGAGCTTATTTATTCTTACAATAACCTACGTATACGTACATGCTTTCCATTCAAACAATGGTCCGTGTACAGTACTTACGATATGTGTGACATTATTGCAAGATAATACGATAGAGCGAGACAATTTATTGTATAGCAAAATAACGAATCATTTCGGACAATGGAGCTACCAGTTAAACTGCAAAAACAATGTCCCTTTCATAAGAAGACAAAAACGAAGCACTATATTTACCAATCATTTGGTCTTCCAAACAAAACTATGAGGCTACCGGTAAATAGAATTGCCTGGGTTATCAATATCGCTGACTAAGGTCGGGTTTCGGGAAAATGCTCGTTACTGCAATATTGCCAGAATCTTTCTGCAGGACCCGACAAAACTATTTGAGCCAGATTGATGGCATTTTCTGATTGGATATATAAAAATCATCTCAAAAGATAATCCTGCAGCCGGGAGCAGCCTAATAACACTAAAGATAGTTTTAAGCTTGTGATGTTTTATATCCCTGAGAAACAGATCATTTCAGCGGGAGCATTGTTTAATTAACTTTTAGCCTTATAACGATACTGACGCTCACGACAGCTGGTAGATTCAATCCTAGATCTGTCTAGATTGTACCACGTTTCTGCTTTCAATTCAAAACCATTTGACCAACCTCCCCGCGATGCCTGGATGCAAGGGCGCTGGCGTGTATATCTGCGTGACATGTTTGAAACTCCTTGAAAGCTTTCGCTGATAAGCTAAAAATGTACTGTTAGTTATACTTATATAAAATGTTTGGCAAAACCGGTCAATCAATGAACGTCGCAAAGATGACTCTAAGTTCGAGAACCATGATATTTTAAAGAACGAACGTTTTTGCACTTTACCTCCTCACAGAACCGTTAATCCGGAATCCACATGTTAACGATAAGCCTGATTAAAGCCGATGTTTGGTAGATCAATGGTGTATAGAAGACGTATATGATATTATCTAATGATTAGGTGGGGAGATATATAAATATCTTATAAGCGTTAAGAATTTCAAACAAGTTGCTTCAATGTGTATGATGATACAACAAGCGTGACCTGGCAACATCCAAGATTAGACGATTTTGTATATTTGCGCTACAAATTAAAGAACAACCAATTGCTCGTTCGACAGTGACTATCACATCAGCTTCGTTCTTTTACTGATTTGGCGTTAGAGGTTCGGTATGAATAATGTTTACACATCTCTGCACATTTTAATAACATTTATGATTGCTTGTCATACAAAGGCTGTACTTCTGTCCCCGCGAGATTAATCTAAAGCATACTATAAATGACATAATATGAACGATAACGTTGTGATCATCCTCTTTTTCTCACCTTTGCAATGTTTAATATACAAGCTATCATATGATGATGTGTAACACAATGGTACAAAGTAATATAGCACCCTAATAACTCATCAAATAGTGCTTGGGTGCTTTCTCGCGTATAACCAAGGACTACATAGAAAGCCTCATCGTCGCTAAGTCTGCATGGGTATACTTGCTAAATTGTTCGATGGCTTTCGCCTTTTTGCACGAGGAAAATGCCTATCAAATTTGCCACGAATCGTTCACATAACTGTTATGTGCTCTCCATCATCACGAATAAGATTACTTTTTTACCAGGCATGCATCGTATATCATTTAGTACATTTGTTATCTGCTAGTGGTGTACAGGCTATTGTAAACATGGGCTATAATCTTCGAATGCGTAATGCTTGCAATTTCGCTGAAAAACAGCATGGCTTATTAACTAGTCATTCCTCAACTATATGGCATACAATAGAATGTTAAAGTTAAGGAAAAGAAGCCAATATGAACAATTTCTCCATTGTCGATGATTGTCGGAATAATGTACATGCCGATACCGAGTGTTTTATTGGTAGGTTTATTGGTAGGTTATATAGTACTTGTATATATAACAGCCACATGTTCACCTATGTTTAGGGATTTTTAATCGCGTATTTAACATTTATGAAGATTAAATATTATGACTGAGTGCGTCCTTACTTTGTCTAATATCTGTCAAACACACTTATATTGTATTTGATGAAAATTAGCATCTACTTTGCGTGGCATTTACCTCCCAGACGGAGGCTAAACCAGCTCTTAAAAAGCCGCATTATTAGATCGGAAGCCAACCAAACATTCAGCAATGGCGATTGCAAATTTAAGAATTGTGCGGGCTTTAACTTCATGGGGGCAGGTATTTATTTTTGTTCAGAATAAGAAAAGAATGTTGCCTAGCCGGTAACAATAAATTTTGCTGCACATTTTAAGTAACAAAGAAGTGTTGCTTGCATTCGTTAGTACGGGAGACCCAGCGATCTTCTGAAAAATCGTGTTTGGGGAACAATTTGCGTGTCTCGTCATCGCACGAATTTTGCTGCGATAAAGCAAACGGAGTCTTGGTGACGTCATTCTCTAATTGGATATATAACAAGGATCTCATAGTTGTACCAACCGCATAGATAATACAACATGTTGGATAAGTTTGATTACATTGAATTAGTTATTAGCTTATCATATATCACATGGCAATCTAATAAAATAGAAAATCGCAGCGGCACTATTTTTTATTAAGCCTTTAAGTAATACTCTCGCTATTGACAGCCGTCAGATTCAGTCCTAGATAAGTCGTTATTGCACGGCGCATGTTCAAAACATCAAGCCATACTTATGGCTCTGCTTAGACTGAAGAGCATTTTCAGAATAGAACAATTGTCCGAGTGCTGCAATATGATAAGAAAATGTCCGAGAACCATGATCTATAATTAAAAAAATGATAGAAGCCTAAAACTAAATTCAAAATGTCATCGACCAATCATTTAATGCCACTGCTCGGTTAATCATTGGTTTCTAGTAAACTTAAATGGTAAGGATCGGATTATTATACGGGGATACATTCCAGTACCTTATAAGCGGTGACAACTTCCGTTAGGATTCTTCAATATATATATCCTGAGGCTATAAGCGTGATTTGACACTATCAATAATTTGTAAATTTTGGCTCATTTTTCTTTCAAAAACTAGGAAAAACCAATGAGTTGTCCTGTAGTGACCTCTAGTATTAGTTTGCATGGTAATGTAACCTTAATAGTTTGCTAGCTAAATCTGCATTTCTTGATGGGTGCTAAAGATCGCAGCATATGCTCCTTAGACTGGATGTGATGACGAGATAAAGCAGAAGTTCAGGGAAGAGCTGCAGACACTGACGGATATGGCGATTGATGGTTAGTTTCTGATGACAATGGGTTACATGAATGGTGGGTTTCTTATTATACTGGGTTACATGAATGGTGGGTTTCTTATTATACTGGGTTACATGAATGGTGGGTTTCTTATTATACTGGGTTACATGAATGGTGGGTTTCTTATTATACTGGGTGACATGAATGGTGGGTTTCTTATTATACTGGGTTACATGAATGGTGGGTTTCTTATTATACTGGGTTACATGAATGGTGGGTTTCTTATTATACTGGGTGACATGAATGGTGGGTTTCTTATTATACTGGGTGACATGAATGGTGAGTTCTTATTATACTGGGTGACATGAATGGTGGGTTTCTTATTATACTGGGTGACATGAATGGTGGGTTTCTTATTATACTGGGTGACATGAATGGTGAGTTCCTGATGATACATACACTTGACGTATAACTGTACTAGGCTAGAATCAGGTAGGGTATGTTTGTATCAGTAGGTATACCCGAACAGATGCGACCCACATGACGTCCCCGTTGTAAATGGAGATGTAGCCTCGGCGCACTCACTCTTGTGTGCGGAAGGCGTATTCCATAAATGACATGTACTATCACGAACCTCCATCAATCAGAGCACTGCTGTTGTCCTAGCGCAGATATTGAATCGGCCACAAGACTTATGAAGGCAATTTGCGTGTGTGTTCACTAGCTATTCACCGTGGTTTATATTATCGTATTTAACCATGTTTTCCGTCTGGTCTCGGATCATGCTTAGCCGTTCAAGAACGCTGACACATAGACTGGTGGTTATTATTAGAATGAGTCTCATTTGATAAAAGAAATTCAAACACGATGCTGAGTGTATTTATTCTGCTGTGGTGTATACTGTTTACGGTCGCTATCTTCTCGGGCCGTTCTTGCAAATCTATTGTACAAAACTATTGTTCCACACACGATTATCGTTGTAATCACAGAACCGAGATAAGTATAATTCATAAACATACAGTTTAGATTAAATAGATCTTCACCAATAAATAATGACTAAGTGTTGGCTGACTATATACATTTTCATATGTTTCTACGTAAGAAATGTAAATAATGCGTACTAACATTTATGCAAAAATATTTGTTCCTCCCAAACCTTACTCGGCATTTACCTATTCTATTAGCAGAACAGAATATTTAAGTTGTTGCATACTCTCTGCCACTAAATCTGTATGATATGATCGCAAGTGCAACATTTACCATTTCCACTGAAGTGGGCATCATTGATGTAAAATTACACAATAAAGAGTAATTATAAGCTTTTGCAAAGAACATTTAACAATGCCAGTAAGGAATCAGAACATAACACCATATTGACGATACAGGACCAACCGGCTGATAGGAATTGAGAGATATTGCATTATCTCAAGGGATCGGTGGTTTGTCAAATAATGCATTGATTGCTCTATTGCGCCGCCAGGCACAGGGTCGCATAGTTATCCTTGCAATCTTGTAAAGAATGCATTCACCCTTGGCGCTTTTTGTTGGCATTTGGATTCCTATCAAGTCGCAGGCTTGTGAGTTGTATCTTTAAGCAGTACGAATGAAAGATTTCATCGTTTTAGAACATTTTGTTATTTACAAAAGTTACACAAACAGTATACCTGATGTTCGAGCTATATATTGTCTGAACGGGTTTATAAAGATGCAAATATCCACTTTAAAGCATTACAAGATTTTACAACCATTGATGAAACGGAATATTATGCCAATTTGTGCAACCACGGACAGCCTCCAGCAGAATTATATTTTCATTAACTGCCTCGTATCCACTGCACGCTGTACATATAGACACTCAGATTACCCTATACAGGAGCCTTGTCTCTTAATGCAGGATCATCAGACGTTTTACGTCACATGCTCAAATACGTATTCTCTTACTTCATGGTTTTCCATGCAGCTTCCATTGTTACAAACATCCCAGGTTATCGCATGAGCACAGTTACAAGGGCTGATTACCAGAAGACATTGAGATGAAAAATCACAATATTTGCCATCAATCTGTAAAAACACCTGTTTTTGCAATTGCCGCAGTCCTATATACCTGACTGGAGCTTAGGCTGGTGCTGTAGTGATTAGGTAGCATATATCAACGGCACAAATGCTCCAGTGCTGATGTGTCTTGTGAGGCATTTTTAACATCCCTCCGTAGGGGCGCATTAGCACTAAGCCATAAGTGCCCCGGAGAATTTGACGATTGACGATTGAACTAAGAGCTGATCCCTGTCAGGTTGCTTTTCTATCTCCTCCGGCCATCCAATGCTTGCCAAGTAGACAAGAGAGCAAGGCATGGTAAAATTATTCATATGAGTCGACACTGATCTACTGTTAATTTAAATGTTGTGTCGGCTTCTATCCTCTCAATACTTTACACGTCACGACACGACACGAGTTTAAGCACGTTTGTTATATCAATAATGACGGCGCGAGAGCTTATGTGATATTTGCTCTCTGTGCTACGTTGGCTTTAACACAAAACTGTTTTAGAACGTACACGTATCTATCAAAGACTACAAATAAATCAGCAAACCGATAGGTTTCCGATGTGTACTATTCATCAGTCATGACATAAACGGCTGTATTAGGTTACAATCACATAACGTCCATAAGCTATGTGTAATAAGTAACTATCCAGCATAGCCTATTATCATAGCAGGGAAGGCGACAGCATATTGATCACCATCTCAACGTGGCCAGACTGGTGTGTACAATGTGAAGTTATGCCCAGTCGCCTGTAGCACGCATGCATTTTCAGTCAAACGTTTGATATAACAATATGGCCGCGCTCATCATGTGATACTTATCCCCCTCATTATCTCCTATGTTCCTTGAATCTCGTGCCTATCTTCATGTAGTAAGTTATGTCGTCAAACTATAAAGGGAGATCGACTATAACCTTGCTTTATTGACAGCCCAGGGCTATACAAGTTTACACCAAGTAGACCAAGTAATATTGCTGGCAGTCACTGTAGCACATATTTTGACGAAATATATTCTGTAAGATGTTGTTTAATCATTTTGATAATTGGTGTGTTCACTGCAGACAATTTAGATAATTTAACACACGCGGTAGAGTGCACAAACCCAAAGTTGCATATGCAGCTTGCTCAGACCCGTTCGTCTGATGTCACTGTGAACACACCAGCAATCACTGATCAAAAAAACCAGCTCCCAAATAATCCCTCGAATTCGCCAAAAAAGCTGTTGCAGAACGGTTTTTTAACAGCCGTTCGTCATACGTTTACCATCGGACCATTTGACGAAGTTAACTATTACGTAGATCATTATCTGAATATTGCCCAACAAAAGATATATTACACCAATGCCCTATTACTTCATGTTGACAGCTATAAAACATTGTAATTATAATATCGATACTTTACAACCAACAGAGAAGTCGGAGCTTATTGCCATCGCAAATGTCAATACTTATTACACTCCGATAAATAAGTAAACCAACTCTTGTTGCTATATCAATAATGGAAGGAACAAAGAGAATAATTCCTTGGTGCAAGTCACTCGAGAGCATGTATATATGCGGAATCAGGGACATCATATGTAACTTATTAGATTGCTGTTTCAATGTTAGAACCGGTTCGACGAGAATTAAGATTGCTAGTTATAAAACGCTTCGTCCCGGAACCATGAGAGCAAGTAGGGAGTGGATGGAAAAATATCACATATTATCAAATCCGATCACTCTCTTTGAGGAATCATTTGACCTTGATCAAATGCATAATCATGTCCCGATGGATTTAAACGCACATATACATATAATACGGAGATAAATCTCCATTTGCTGTCCCCTGTGCGATCGACAATATCTCAGTATAAACAAATCCCCACACAACTGTGAGCGGTTATACCACCTGTTTATCTTCCCATTACTAGAAGGACTTGTTTTATAGCAGGTCTACCCACGGGAGCATCACAAGGCTGGATTGTTGCGGAATATATATGACAAGGATCACCATCAGTCGTAAAGATAATATCTTGGGCTGTGTTTTGATAATCCTGCCATATTTTACGAGAGCATAGGCTGTATGAATATCATCTCCCGTAGGACTTTCCGTGAATAGCAAAGCAGCATGCTTGCACAATATATGTTCAGCGAATTGGTTGCCCTGATTACTTCTGGTAATTTAGTTGTTGCATAGTAATTGGGATCATTATAATCCCGGTTGACCGAGCTACAACCGCATGTGTCGTTTTGAGCTCAACACAGGATAAAGTTATTCCGATGAAATCAATTAAGTATTAGCGCATTTATCTAATAACTTCCAAGCAGGATTCATATCTTTGATTGCATATTAACCAGTCTGATTCGAGTCGCTATTAAATATACGGCGGTATTTCGTGTCGTTTTACATTTATCCATCCTCCATCCGTGGCTGTGCAACGCAATCCAAATAGCTGGGACAAGCATTGCTAAATCCTAAACACCACACAACCGTTCCGACGACAGGGAGTTTGTCTGAGTTGAAATATCAATTTCCATTAGTCGACTGCACCTATTCGTACACTATATTCGCTTAACGTGGCGACACATCCACTCCTATCAATATTGTGTAAAATAGCGGGGACGTTATTTTACTTGAAATATAAACAAGATATCGAATGAAATCTGATCTCTCGCAGCTTCTAGTGATATCGTAATAGGTTCATATATATCTTATATCAATAACTTGGGTATAAATATTGCGCTTAATTGGTGACCTGGTCTTCACATGCGGTTTTCAGAGCAGCACACACTTCCTTTTTTAATTCCACACGATCCTGTATTATATCGAGTTATTACACCGGGAAGCAACTGAATTAGTTAGAAGGGGAGCAACGTTCATTCATTCATGAATATTAATATGCTGTCCACAAATTAGGGAGATTCGTGCGAAACCACAAATCTCAGGGTAAAACAAATTATGATAGTTGTGGTGTTTATTGAGCCCTTAGCAACCATGATGCATGTCCAAGGTGGGTGAAAAAACACCTGATCGACATGTTAGCATATGTCAGCATTATACTTAACACTACTGACAGACAGCATCGGTAATGTACGACCCATGGTGTACTTGAAGAGCTATAAGTGCGTAATAAAGGCACATAAATAATGTACTCTGATCTAAAGCGGCCGTCGCCGATATAATTGAAGCTGATGTATCAGTTTAAAAGGAGGTTAGGACGCTTTCGTCTGTTTGGAGAACAATACAAACACTTATATGAACCAGTCAGGCGCATATGACCCCTTAGTAAGGGTTGCAAGAGGCTATACGCTACTGCAGTTAAGCATCAAGTAGTTCAGTGTATCAACCATAGTAATATTGCGTTCCACCTCTTCGTGAAATAACCAAAGGCGGGGTTGCGATTGGACTGAAACTGATGACGTACCCGTTGATCCCTGCTGGATTTGTCCATGGCTCAACCATGTAAATGTGCCCCTGTACCACGAGCGGAGTCGAACCTCACGGTTCTTGATGGGAACCTCTAGGTTTACACATGAAATCATTGAATGCTAATTTCAGCCTGATTCGGTGCAAGATGTTAATATGATGCAAAAGACAACAAACGCTGTGTTCAGAAAGGATATGTATACTGGTAACTTTCCCTTCAACGGAAAGTGATAAGAGGTATTGCTGCAGGACATTCACTAATTGTAAGCTAATGTTGACAAATTACGAGCAGAAGACCAAATTATACATTTCATGCGCAAAGTATGGATTCCACAGTCGTATGCAATCATATTGCTAGGATCAATAGTCGACCTGATCTGCGGAGGGTGGCATTTGTGGAAGTGACGACACCGATAAGATAAAACCTAAGGTTCGGCGCTTAACACAAGAAGACGCCAATTCAAAGTAGTTCTGAACTGTATGTAAGAAAAGGAAAAATGACAGGAGGTCATTCAGATTAATAGCCCCGACTTTGAAAATAAATTCATTCTCCTCGACTCTAGCACGGAACATAGGCATACGCATGTTAGCATCACCGAGCTTACAGAAGGCTGCATGCACTGTCAACGAAGATAACTAATGAGTATCCATACATACACCAGATGCGATTCAAACAGTACTTTCAGCGTGTTAAAGCGGATGAAACCGACGAATATCCTCGTGAAAATGTCTATGTATGCTGCTTTACTGCGATTATTGGTAGGACCATTAGGCGACGCAGAAGAACGTATTGATGACAAAATGTGTTGACATGCGCTATCTACAGCCACGATAGAGAACGCATGTTAGTGTCTAGTATGTATTCACGCATGTGTCTGAGCACGCCTAGAGCCATAATATTTTTTTAGGTACCCCTTTGAGAATATTACATTGTATTACCGGCTTTGTTAGGTTTAAGTGCCAGTGGTATTTAATATATATAATACAATTCATGTATGCTTTATGCTTGCTTGTTTTATTTTCGCCCATATTCTTTAGTCACATATTGCTGCATGATGTATGGTGCTTTGGGGATATGTCTGGCAAATTACTTCAGCAGTGACTGAAGTTGGCAAACAGAACGAACAATCCAATCCGAATTAGGTATATACTCGTTGTGTTTCACGCATCTAGCTCAGCCATAAGAATTGCGCATCAATTTATTTGGAGGCGAACTGAGCAGTATTATTTAGGTGTCAGATATAGCAGCGTGTGTTAAAGATGCATTTTTTCAAAAAAATGACATGCTGTTTTTTTGCTCCATTTAATAGAACAACTCTTTTGGAACCCATATAAACCATTTTGCGGACTAGTTCAACGCTATATCGTCGATTACACCGTATCGAAATCTGTCGGCCACACCCATGTTTACAAACATGAGCACATGTGGATGGGAAAATGACGCATGCGTATTGAAGGGTCATTTGTTGACAACACATAGTCGTGACGTCACGCGCAGCGCAGATTCGACAGAAGGTTGAAACGCATGCAGCCGAAATGGTGAGTGTTTTGATTCCTACATTTCTCTTCTTTGTTCTTCTTTGATTGGAGTTTTCGAATGTTATATATAAAAAAGAACCCGCCTCAATAAAGTGGACACTATCGGTACAATAGATTACCATAAATTTAACAACAGATAGCGTTACACCTGCGAACGAACCATGAGGTAGCCCTTAGGCTTAGACTTAGTATATTATATTTATACTGAGGCTGCGCATGTTCAAGCGTAATAAAAACGATATTCTTGACTAGTCTTTTACGTTTTGAGTGTAAAGCCATGACACTTGTTCGAAGTTTGATTATTTCATATGCAATTATCGGTGCTTTTTCATCGCAAACTAATGGAATATCCCTGAATGAACTCATAAATTGTATTATAAATCAAGGGACTGGGGTCTCCCTCAGGACGTCTACCTTATCTGGTTATAGTGAACTGAAACAGGGATTTGAATTGGCTGGCCAGTCGCTATCTTCTATGCATACATAAACCCTACAGAGAAGATAACGGCCAGCCAATGCAAATCCCTGTGTACTGAAACGTCCACACTAGGAGTTTGGGGTGGTATGTATCATCGTATGGGTTTGGCTGACTTTTGCAGGCTTTTGGCTCAAACACTGTAACATTATTGATTGAATTATTCTTGTCATGTTCATTCATTGATTAAATTGAACCAACCCACTTTCAAATTTAAAGGAAATCAAAACGCCAAGGAGGGGATCACGTACAAAAAGAGGCAGTGGAAGGGGTCATTGTACAGATTCTGACGTGTGTGGAACCGAGGTTGGTTCCTTTTTTATTTGATTCTTATCAAGGGTATTTTATTGAACTCAATACACCCATTATGACTGGGAAGGATGTGTTTAATGATTTGAAATTGTTCACCATGACACAGGTGTCCAAGTTGGTGGAGGTTGCAGACAAGCCTGAAGAGGTGGCAGAGGAGCGCCACCTTCTTCAAACAAGGTACTTTTGGGCCTGCCTTACCTAATTGAATCACTTAGTCTGTAAATAGGTCCAATGTTGAACTATCGAACCATAAATTTCCATTGGTTCTCATTTGTTTGTAGACCTCGACAGGCCGAAAGCGAGTCAATCATGTTCGCAGAGGCTACCTTTGCAACACACCAATAACTAACCAGACCCTACAGCAGAGTAGAGTGACTGCTAAATCTTTAGAGCTGTCACAGAAGGAGAAATTGAAGGTATTGTACAACTCAGCATTTAGCACTCTTCAGCTGCTCCAAAAACCTTCATGAAATTTTTGTCACAGAGAGAGATTTGTATTGGAGATATTCAATCCATCAAAATGAAGACTTTTGATTACTCATATTTTCAGAATTTAGTGCGGTGGCTGGATTTGGATGGGGTGGGTCAGTTGCTGGTTAGAAAGACAGCCACAGTTTGCGCTTACAATCACCCTACAACCCACACCGCCGAAAGAAGGGATTCCACCCTCCATCAACTACCACTTCCCCAGACTGTTGCATCTGCCTTCACTGTAGGGAAATGCCTCCCCCTGTGGAGCGGCAATGTTGCACTAACAGCCCAGACTTCTGCACATATGCACTACCTCAGATGGAAGGAGTTGTGCTTGACCTGATGGTCATTGAGGTTAATAACAGGTACCGGGTGGACTTGCTATGGGATGCGGTTGTCGAGGACCAAAAAAATGATGCTTAGACACCACGCCTATCAGCAATTGGTTCTGTGGATTCATGTATTTTGGAGGAGTGCAACAGGAGGGTAACTCTAGTTGTGTAAGGGAGATCAGAGACCTCTTCCTTAACAAGTATTGACAGTATACAGGCTTAATACAAAATAGGTTTTGGTTATATACTAAGTCTAAATTTTTTAATTTTAATCCAGAAATATCACATTGTTCTGATTGGTATTTTTGTGTGGATTATAAATTGCTTAGTCTTACAAAACATGTGGTATTATTTGTTCTGAACATTTTTACTTCAACAATCTGATAACTTATTGTCTATTTGTTTTATGGAATGAGCATTCATATAATAGTAAATTTTTCGTCTCTCAAACACAGAAGAAAAGAATTATGCACACATTATTTTGTCAATTAGTCATGACACTTATCTTCAGATTTGACTTTTTATGTTCATAATTCTAGCCCTGATAAAAAAAGAAGTGACATTAAAATGAGTTCATGTATTATTTATTTGCCAATTACATGTGTTCTTCTATTACAGTTTGGATTTACAGACAAAAGAATGTGACTAATAAATTATTGTACATTTCAACAAAAACAAATTTCCAAATCATATTTTTAATCAAAATGAGACTCCTGCAACTGTTTCTTGGGTAGATGGCCTGGCACAGGAGCAATGTTCAAACTGATTTTGCGGGGTCATCAGCAGAGCGTTGTGGGTGTTGTTGTGATTGCTGTCGCATTGCTTGGGCCTAAAGATTTCTGTCATCATATCTGGTATATGGGCATAAGTCTTGACCTCTAAACCGAAGACCACGTCTTTGACTGCTTGTTGAAGCGATTGCTGTACCTGTAACACAACAAATGGCATTATATGGCCAAATAGCTAGAACACATTACATGTGCAGCATCAGTATTTTGTTTTCTGATAGGACATTTAGTCAGTGCGTAGTTGAGTGGTCATGAGAGACTTACATTGGCTGACCAACCCTACTTGAGTGCATATGTCCCATCCCTATACCTGTTGTGGTCCATTGTCACAACTTGACTGCAGGCAAGGTATGATGAACACCTGATCACCAGCCATTGAATTAGCCTTATTAGGGTCAAGAGGATGCAATAATTTCTCTACCTGAAATTTACAAATTGAGTAAGGTATGTTTGCAACAACAATCTACAAATCTAAATGGTCAATGAACTCACAATAGGCCCTTAGATTTTATTTAATCGGTGACATTTACACAAGTCGATTCAATACAGACCGATTCGATAGCAGGGTATTCATCTGTTCATAATACAACGAGATTACTTACATGTCCAGCAAAAACTTTGCAGCTTCTTCGTTGGTCACACTCCTCACTTCCCTGAATGCGTATCTTAAGATACCCTCGTGTAAGACCGCAGCTGGTCTAGCTCCCGCTTCCTTCTCTTAGTTGTTGAATCTATTAACAGCTTCTTTCTCCCTCCACCTATTCTTCGTTTCTTGGTTTGACCGTCCATTATCGCAATGAAAATAGCGCCAACTAAACACCCGCCGGCGGCAATCGGCACAGAGTGATGACGTTTCTGCGCATCCGGAATTAATAATACATGAGCTTCCAAATATGGTCTATTCTTGGCTGGAAGTGAAAAATAAGGAATTGAAGGTTTATTTACGAACAACAAGAAATATATACGGCCATTCCAACTTTGGAATCCGGATATCAGCACCATTTAGGGTACTCTTGGAGTTAGCAACTTTTTTTTTCGATTCGATTTTTTGAAAAAAATGCACCTTTAAGCCCTCTGCAGCTGTATACAGGCAAATACACAATTCGATTGATGGAGGAAATCACCACACCACAACAATGTTACCTGAATATGGTCGTTACTCTGCCTTCAGTTAAGAGATGATAGAACAGCAGTAGATGACTCACTCACTCTTTAACCGTGCATGAAGACTAGGGATATTAGTTTTAATTCGTGTGAATATGTAGTGCACATTATTTACAACTTTTCGATTGCATCAAGTAGAGCGTAATTGCCATCTGGTCATCGCTATGTTTGCAGCTGCGTCATCATTCTAAATCAGCACCAACTATTCTTCTGATTATTTGCATTACACTCGAAGGAGAATTCTAACGAATTTCATTATGCGCCCATCAATGAAGCCGAATAACAATTGACATGGTTACGTAATTGCTTTTCTCTCAATATTGACACGTCATATCAATGTTATACAAGTAATTTCTTAGCCAACAAGTACATAAGCCCCGTAAGACTGCATCATCATCAAATCAATGATGTCCTTTGCCAAGTGACTGCACAAGTTTTTAGCTGATTACATTAAACGTTCCAGAAGTAACCTCAGCCTTTACTAACTTTTCTAGTTGGCTCAGTTAAAATTACCTCACTTAATATGAATAGAACTACATTGATTTCGCGTGCACGCTAAAACCTCTTTTAATTGGATATATTAATTTTTATTTTTGGTTATTTGAAATATTAAGTGATGAAACACTATCGCCAACTTTTGATGGAAACAGTTACTTACGATATTAATATGTATTGACCTAGAGAGACGGAACTAACTATGCAGCGATACAGTGCTGCACACCATCTATGCAAATATGCTGGGGAAATAAGCATTTGATGGCATCATATTTAGTATCACCTTCTAAATGTCCATGTTAGATTTTGTAAGGAAATTGAGCGCGCTAACGTGGGCTGAATAGAATCAATTTATCGTGTCACTAGATGCCCGTGCTTATATTCGAAATTGCCCAGTAAATGGAAATATTCCATTCCACAGACAAAACAATGAGTTTTCAACGTACGATGTCGATGGCGATATGTAGGTCCTGAGATACACCATAATGTAGTCCGCCCGTATATGATATCTGTAAAAAATATTACTCCTTCTAATTGCTGACACATTAATGAGCTATACCCCCCAATG
Organism: Urechis unicinctus; assembly: GCA_034190875.2. Taxonomy (NCBI): domain Eukaryota; kingdom Metazoa; phylum Annelida; class Polychaeta; order Xenopneusta; family Urechidae; genus Urechis; species Urechis unicinctus. The sequence continues at coordinate 2,491,463 of CM067351.1, read as the reverse complement.
GTATAACAAGACAAGCAACCATCTCATCGTGCAAGCAGTCTAAGCTTCCGCTTAAGTTGCCGATTCATTTATTTTCCCGACATAAATGCCGGCCGTAATGCCGAACCACGAAAGTGCACCTTACTATTTATTGTGACATAATGCCATGACTTTGAATAAGGTGTTTTACTTGCAGGCGTCAGCAGGCTTCGGCTCTGCTTATAACCCGTCTTTGCAGTTGGTAAGGGTAATAGTTCGATGGCTTAAAGGGACGGTTATATGTTTTCATTTTTCTGGGGCAGCAATGAAAAATGTGCCTTATCAACAATATGTATGTCCCTTAAGCCGTTTAAGTGAGTCTTCCTAACAAAAAACATTTCCCTTGACAGCTCAAGCTCATTTCAAATAAATGCAATCGGGCTGGGGACGACTGCATGCATTCTTGTTTTGCCCAAGGATCTAAGCCTCAACCATATAATAAATCAAATATAGTTATCCATCTAAACCTCGCCTGAGGCCGCCAACTATTGCCATAATTATTAATCTGACCAGTGCACACTTAAACATACACTTTGTCATACGCAACCACAACATGATCATATTATGTGTTCGAATATTATACAATTACGGATGTTGCACAGCCCAAAATGCTCATTCAGCATAGATGAGATATTAACTCAACGAGTGTTTGCGCTTTCCATAAGAAGCCGATAAGATATCATATCAGTCACTTACCACTGAACTAAATAGTACTTTCTTGCGCCCGACCCCAACAGCCCACTAACTGATATTAACCAATTGTTTTTCTTATATACATTTATACATTCCCCCTCGTTTGAGACCCAATTTATCAACAAGCTTATTTTTCCCTTTCATTAACCTACGTATGTGTATATACTTTCGATTAACACGACGGTTGGCGAATCAGACTATGGCGTCATTAGCTAGTTTTCTTTTAAAACGCATACATGGTAGGGTTTCGGTAAAAAGTTTTATTGTTTCGACATTTGCCCGAATCTTTCTGCAGGACCCGACAGAATCTTAACCAGATTAATGGCATTTTCTGATTGGATATATAAAAATCATATTAAAAGATAATCTGCTGCCGGGAGCAGTCTAATAACACCAAGGGGAATTGTAAGCTTAAAATGTGTCATATCCTTGAGAGACAGATAATCTCGGCGAAAGCATTGTTTAATTAACTTTTAGCCTTATAGTGATACTGCCGCTCACGACAGCTGTTAGATTCAGTCCTAGATCTGTCAAGATTGTACCACCTTTATTCTTTAATTTAAGTCAATTAGGCCAACCTCCACGCAAACCTTAGATGGTAAGGGCTCTGGAGTGTATGTCGCTGACATAGCTGAAAATGTACGGTTAGTTATATTTGACATATTCCGCACCTGAAAGCTGCAAAACCATGATCAAATGTTGGGCAAAACCGGTCCAATTATGAGCGTCCCACAGATGACAGTTTCAGGTTTGTTACACTTTTATTCAACATTTATGAAGATTGAATATTGCGAGTGCGTCCTTACTTTGTCAAATAGTGCTACGCCTATAATTGTTAGAAACACTTAGTTTGTACTTGATGAATATTAACTTCTGCTTCGCGCGCCACTTATCTTCCCAGGCGAAGACTAAATCAGTTATTGGAAAGTAAAATCAATGCACTATAAATGTATATATTTGTGCTCCATGCCTCTTTCCCATATGATCTACCATATGTCAGATTCATCAGTTATATCGCTATATTGCGTAGAGTGTCGAGGTCCGTAAAAACAGGTTCACATCGGCGAATTGCGGCCTTTTCCGTCGTGCATTACTTCCCGGATTTTAATGGAAATATATAGAATCTTTGTTTGGCCAAATAAGTTGATGGTTAGCAACGCGATAGTGACGTGGTCTACAAGTTAAGGAATCATGAAGGTTGATCGCCACTGCATTGTGCAAAGAGTATTGTATATGTCGTATCGGCGCTTGTGAATTTCAAAATACTTCCATAGCGGCTCAAAATATGCTCTGTTCTCGATCACATATTTTTCAGATTCAATTCTTTTCCGCATGATCCGCCTACATAATCGGTCACGAATAAAGTACAAATATTACGATGAGCTACGCATAACACTTAAAAAGATTTTAAACATGGAGCAGTTCAAATTATTAGGTAACACCAACAAGTCTCTTGGAATTTTACAGTAGGATAGACGGATAAAGCCCTCTATACTAACTAAATTAACCTAATTCTGACCAGTTCTGAATGATTATGATGCATGCTCTTAACAAGATCAATGTGCTTGTTGGTGGGAATGGCAAAGCGTCACACCAGCGTCACCTCAGTTCACTTTTCGTCAGAAACGATAAGTCGGTATTCTGTAATTTTATCCATTGTCTCAGGATTTGCGAGCAATATTTAAAGTTGCATGTAGGTTGACTTTCTTGTTTACTTTTCTAAACATCCAAAAGTGGCTTTACCTTAACGAAGTATCCAACAACGTTGGTTGTTCCTGTAATAACGAATTGTGGGGAATATATTCCAAAAATAACAAAACGGCTGTACCTCTCTTAGTGTGTGCTCATAAGATCACAATGCTAACCTGCTGTCTCTCGACAGCTATCTACGACCTTCATATACGTATTTCTCTCGATATTTCGTAGGCGACACTTAAATTGTGCAGCTATCTGGCGAAAGTATATGTACGTCTATTTGTGAATGCCCTCGGACTAGCTTGGCGAGCGATAAATATCAACAAGTTAAGGAATCATGAAGGTTGATCGCCACTGCGTTGTGAATGCCCTCGGACTAGCTTGGCGAGCGATAAATATCAACAAGAAAACATCCAGGTCCATATAACATCTTAATGACTTCTTCCAGTATAAACGCCAAGTAATACTTAGATCATTTACAAGAAGCGGATTATACTTGTATCAAAAGAACCGCCCTGACAATCAAATGGAGTCTGACTGCCATTCATGGTGCAATCTAGGATAGAAAAAGTGTGCTTTAAAAAATAAATGACCTTAGTCAATCGCCCATTGCACAATGCATTCTTTGTTTAAGTTACTCCATGTTTGAAGACCCTTCCACGGTATAACAGCGTGTAATCCCATAATTCCCCCACCACACCCCCTCAACATCATTTTATCCACCATCTCCGACTGATTTCAAACATTTTTATCCATGCATACATTGTTTTTAATATGCCACATATTCTTGGGACGGAGGAAACATTTTTACTGCTCTAGTTTGGCCGCAAGTTCACGAATGAAACTAATCGTATCTTACAATCATTTTTCGTATGATCATCCAATATCATTGTCCTGTTGGGCAATGCACATACTCAGTTAAAGTGGATTATCTGCAAATAATCCTATAACAGTTGATCATTGAGAACATGGGCCTAGTAATATGTGTCATAAACCGCCCGAAATGTGTGACACGGTCACCATTATATCTAAAGCAGTGCCAACCAAATTATTGAGGGAGTCGGCATTTTAAAATAATATTTCTTTTATAACCTATTTGCATTCTGACAAAAGGTAACTCATTCACTGTGCTTTTGGTAACATGGCCATTAAGATACTGCTGTGTAAAAGCTACACACATTACAGATGGCAGACAAATCCATATTCAGAGGAACTGAGCCGCATATGTTTCTACAACAGCCTATTTGTTTAAATGAATCACAGCTGAAGAGAACAGAGGTGACAGCGTTTACGTTAAAATTTATGTTTTAGCATTAGTTTAATGATTGACATTGCTTAACAATACTTTACTGTTAAAATCTTAGCATCAACAGACAATCGCCGATTAATGCATAGCGTCTTAAACTTTACCACTTAAATAAATTATTGCGACATTAGCTAACACTTTTATTTCAGAGTTGAGTGTTAAATCACCCATATTGATCGCGTATAAAAATGATCACGGGTCGAATGACAGAACCTTGGGGAGTTGTGTCCCCTTTTAGTAACATATTGCTTTATATTATGCAAATACCGTGATATCCGGACCAAAAGATTTCCACCAATATCAATATTATTAATGTTTTGACAATAACAACCTTTGCTTATCTGAATCAAATGCTTACAATGATTTCGATATTTATCATATTTGGATAAGCATACATCAGGCGCCGTATTCATAAAGAATCTCAAGAGATGGCAAGCTGAGATGGGCGTCGTATCCGTATTCATACAGAATTATAAGCCTCCTAGTGATTGCAACTGTGATATGGCTCGGCCGTCTATCTTTCTAAGGTTCGCAAGCGCAAACTAAAAATTGAGCCGTTCGTTATTTATTAATTTCGATGCGCTTGGACTATGCAATATCACTGATCATTGTTAGGATTTTGGAAAATAATTATTACTTCAACCTTGCTGCGGGATCCGGCAATTGTATTGCGCCAGATTTATATCATGCTTTGATAGGATATATAACAATCATCCCATTGGATAATCCTGCAACCGGGAGCAGTCTAATTACATTATGATATTTATACATTATTGTGCAGCACAATGCATTCGTGTGAAACCTGTAAACTAAACGGTAACATTTTCTAATTAACTTTTAGCCTTTCAGTGACAATGACGCCTCTGATAGCTGTTAGATTCAGTCCTAGATTTGTCAAGATTGCACCACGTTTCTGCATACAATTCAAGACCATAAGGCTATACTACATGCGCTTCCCCGATGCACAGGCAGCAAATGTACTGTTACTTCTACTCAAACTGTTTGGCAACTATATGCTGCACAAGCATGCCAAAATGTGTGGCAACAACGGTCAAATAATAAACAACGGTAACCATACTTTGGAGTATCATGATCTCTATTTTAACGAATATTTTTGCATTTAACCTCCTGGCAGAATCTTTAACCTGGATTCAAATATATATAAGACCAGCCAGATTAATCCGCTGCTTGGCGGATCAATTGTATCCTGCAGATCTAAATGGTAAGGATCTGTTGATTATTTGGCGATACATTCCAATGTTTTATATGCAGTCAAAACATCCACCGCGACCTTACATGTTCAATGATTTGACAATTTTGCACATTTGTTGGCCAATTGGCTTTTCTCTTGTGACTGCCCTATCAGGTGAATGTTGTTACTGATTTGGCGTCACAGGTTGGGTAGAAATTATGTTTACACATTCACACAAAGTTTTATGGCATTCAGTATGAGAAGTCATACAAAGGCTACGCTGCCGTCCCCGTACCGTTATATGATAGCCACATGTTTACTTATGTTTAATGTATTCTGAAGACATACCTACATGTTTCGGTTTCGTAAACTTATCTTCAATTTTTCATTGTTTTATTAGACTTATATATTTTGTGAAACAAAAAGGGTGTTCCAAAATAGTTCGGGTATAAGTTTTATTTGAAAAACCAACTATTATGGAACATAACAAAAAAATAAATCATTTTTCTCATCAAATCAAAAGACATACTCGATCAGCCGCGCAACATCGTCTGATCAAACACAAGGAACTTTACGAATTATCCGATTTGACTAAGCATTTCGGATTATTCAAAAGAATATATATCTCTCTTCAGGTCATTGAAAAACGTCGCAACCACTATATTTTTTTCTATTCCATCCATCGAATGTTATTTAGTTATTTTAAGGATGAAAAAATATACCAGATTTGGGATTCATTAAGGAAGTGAATCTCAAAACAATATACCAGATTTTCAAGGGATAATGATGCATGAGCCAAAATATCAATGGATAAAATGATATAAGAGAACATCACTTCAAAATAAAAAAAAAGCTGTTAAAAGCAGAGTACCGAAAAGGTCGTCAGTCCAATATATAGAATTTGTCAAGCGCCCCAAGCTAATCCCTACGCGATGCATGAGCCAAAATCTATCAATGGATAAAAGTGATATAATGTACTGTGTAACATCACTTCGAAATAATATATAAAAAAAAATGTATATATATATATATATATATATATATATAGCTGTGGTGTTTCCCGCTCATATATATATACTGACCAACACTATTGTTTCACTGACAGAACGACAAATTCAACCGAAATACTTCTGTATTTTATCACTGAATGTTTATTGATAATCATCAATTTTTTTTGTAATTACAGAACTGGTGTTAATATAATTCATAAACATGCAGTTGAGATTAAAAAGATAGTAACTATTACATTATGAGAGAGTGTTGGGTATTAATATGCATTTGCAGATGCTTCTGCAACTGAAATATAAATAATTACTTACACAAAAATATTTGTTCATCCCTGACCTTGCTGATAGGTATTTATGACGGGACCAGCTGCGATTCTGTATACTCAAAGCAACACGATATGTTTATGCCCAAACCTGCTAGTTTGCAGGTAAACTAACGGGACTATATGCCGATGTGTTAACTGAGTTCGAGGCCATACACCGCCTCAATCAGAGCCTTTATATGGAGCCCTACATTCGCATGTAAAACAGACCTGCGTAAGGTTGTCATTAGTGAATATGTAAACGCTGAAGAACCACTTCGTGTTTAGCAAGATAATTGTGAATCTCTTAAGGCGAATCGACGTTAGGATGGTGCGCTCGCCAGAAAAAGAAAACAATTGTCAGGTTTATTGCCAATCCCACTTATGCTCGTCTTGAATAATTCGATGATGACCTGGCTGCCCTGGATATGCAAACGACCCGCCTTGTGCTAAACCGCTCAGTGTATGTAGGCATGTGCATCCTCGACCTCTCCAATTACCTAATGTACGACTTCTATCACAACACAATGAAGACCAGATATGCTAGATATCGTGGCCTGCTATACCACGACTCATACTTGCTGCTTGTGTACATATGCACAGCTGTGTGTATGCAGACATGCAAGAGAATAATTACCTCTTTGATAGAAGCATATATGATTCTTCCAATTCCTTATTCAGTAGCGTAAACAATAAGATGCCCAGTAAGATGAAGGATGAGTGCGCTATTATGCTTGTCTAAGATGTATTCGATCCTGATGTCTGACGAGGGTGAAATTAAAAAAGCCAAAGGGAGTGCAGAAGGTTGTGGTTAAGAAGCACCTACGCCATGCACAGTACATGGAGTCTCTTTTTACACAGAAGCAGTTATGCCATTGCATGAACACGCTACGCAGTGATGGTTAAAATATATATATCGGCTACATGTCCGCAAAGTGTCACTCTCCCAGTTTTACTCAAAGCGGTGGGAAGCCGCAAACGGCATAGACACCTAATTCTATGGTCACGTTGGTTTACCGAAAGACTAACATTGCAGAGTCGGACCCGATCCGCCTCCCTGTTCGAGGTCATCTTAGATAACAGAGGGTGTAACAAGCAAAACGCTTTATGGGCTGTTATTAGTGGTGTGTGGGATAAATGAGTTGGAGTGCACCAGAACCCCACTCTCTATACTCCTACTTAGCAAACTTTTTTGCATTGTGTCTTGAGAGGGTGGCAGTTTAAACATCATCACCCCTAGGGGCGCATCAGTACTGGACCATAAGTGCCCGGAGAGAATTTGACGATTGGGCGCTTTGAGGTTCGCTGTTCGCTGTCATGTTGCTTTTCTATCTCTTCTCTCTATCCAGTGCATGTCAAGCAGACGGGAGATCAAGTCTTGGTTTAGATTTTCATATGAGTCAACATTGATAGATTGACTGTGAATTTAAGGTATGCGTCATTGTTTGCCACATGATAACAATAAATACGTTACGGAAGAAATACTGTAGTAGGAATTGGTTCAAACATGTTTTTTTATATCAATTAAGACTGCATTAGTGCTTATGTGATATTCACCTTTAGTGAACTTGTGTCATGAAAACAAATCTGATTTACAATGTACACGCAGCTATCAACATCAACAAATAAATGCGCAAACCGTTAATTTCCAATGCGTACTATTCATCAGTCATGCCATAAGCGGTTATATTAGTGATTGTCCAACAGAGCCTATTTTCTTAGTGCGGGTGGCGACAGCCCATTGTAAGATAAAACTCCACCTTGTTGTTTAATCGAATTGAATGCAATTTATTCCCACTATGACTAAGTTAACCGGAACATATCAATACCTTAACATGAAATGTTACACCCCTTTCGATGATGCTTGTATCCTCCATGGTGGTAGCATTGGTCTACCTCTCGTTATTTCATCAGTTCATTCCGGACCAGAACTCAAAGCGCTTGATCCGGTTATCTTTGCAATTAATGTCATCTGATGCTTGAAGATATAAAACATGTTCCAAATAATAATCCGTCGTTAGCGATCTTTCCAGATTTGACCTTCAAGCACAACCTGAAAAAAATAGTCAAAGGCTGATGTTGCTGGCAATAGAACATACGTCAGTATTCACTTACTCCATATTGATGCGCAAAAAACCTACGAGAAGATCTCCTATGTTACGCTAGCCTAGAGTTAATGTGAGTGTTGTTTAGCACGTGAGATGTTGGTGCATGATGTATGTTGTTTTGGGCATATGTTAGCCGTACTACTTGCAATGATTTACAAACAGAACGAACCGTCGAATCAGATTCAGGTATGAGCACTTGTCGCTGTGTTTCATTTTGGCCATCATGTAATTTACCTGAAGACGAAAAGAGCAGTATGTTGCCTTTGCCTGATATAACAGCATTTTTTAAGCCATCCGTAGCTATATCCAGGCATATACACCATTCGGTTGATTGAGGAGACTATCTCACCAAAGCAAGGTTACCCGAATATTGTCATTATATTGCCATAGGTTCAGAGATGATGTAACAGAAACGGGTGACCAACCCACTCCTTAAATGATCGCACCGACAGAGGATCTAAGCTCTAATTTGTGTCATTAATGCATATAAAGAGGAATATTCGAATGAATATAACTTTGCGATTGCCATGGTAGGTGTAATTGCCCCTGGTATACATTATGATCGCAGATAGGCAATGTCGACTCACAATACGTAACCATTGGCACCAAACATTCTTGTGATTATTTCACGCGAAGGAATATTCGAATGAATATAATTATGCGGCACCAATGGTAGGTGCGTCTACCTATCGGTCATACCTTTTGACTGGGATACGCAATTGCTTTTCTCACAATATTGCTTAGCAATATCTAGGTTATACAATAGATTTCTAAGCCAACCTGAGCAATTGCCCCGGAAAACAGTCTCGCCAATAGCTTCATCTCACAATGTCCGTAACAATGTTTCTGTCCGTCATTGGTTGGTTGTGTTTCAGTCCGTCTGGCAACGTCGTTGCGACGCCTATAGGGTTCGGTGATAATTCAACGTTATTTACCAAGCGTTTGGTTTGGCCAGTCGTAACACATCGTGAATTACGTGGTATTGCTGCAATTGCATTAATTGAGTATTATGATGCTGCTGTAGTCTGGCATGGTTTGTAAGCTTGATATATTTCTGCAGCAGACTAGTTATGGACAGAAGTGGCAGTGGTTGTTATGTGGTCGTAACGCAGAAAGTAGGTCTTGCGAAAAGAGGTCCAATGTGTCGCTAATCTCGTTCTGTTGTAAATTACGAAAAAATAAATATAATCATCAATGATGGGGATCGTCTACAATGGTACATTGAAAACCTAAGGTAAATGGAGTCGCACGAAGCAGGTTTGGCATATGTTTACATTTAGGTAAAAGGGTTCTCGTTTAAAGGTTTAATCCTGATAACAAATTGACAAACCTTATCAAGATATCTCCATCACTATGATTCTATCAGCGTCAACTTTTGAGTCAATGAAAAGGTCGCACGCAATGTTGGTCGTATTTGAACACAATTCCTTGATCATCGGGTACCCGGACGTTTTTATTATCTAGCCATTGCGAGATGGATAATACCTAGATCCGCATGAATGCACCAGCTTTTAGTTTCTGACATTTGACGTTTGTTTTATATTGGATAAGTTATAACAAACAATGCAGATAATTATTCATTCAATGCGTTACGTCGCGACAGCGATGATTACTTTATAACATGAAGGCGCAGAGACTATATCTCTATAATCCAAACTATAGAACTTTTTTTGTTGTTGTTGCGTGTACATTACAGGCTTGTTAGCAAATCAATAAAATGCTTAGGTGTGGAACATTCGCCGGTAAAAGTTACTGTTCTTAGATTGCTTAACTGTCTAAACTGTTTTTGATCAGGAAAAATGCAGCATTATCTGTGTGTGTTGCGAGGCGTGTGCATATAGGTAAATACCGGCCGCCGATAGACGTAATTGTAGCGATACATGTGTATATGGGGATCAAATATGACCAAGAAAACAATATCAGTGAATTCACAATTATTTAAACGCAAACATATATGGTGACTTGCTGCCGAATGTGCCACAGCGTAACCGACTCACGATGCTATTCGGCCTACACAACTACCAATGCACATGGATACATTACAGAAAAAGTGTTATATTCTTTAAAAGCTCAAAATATGGCATTGCTCCAAGGGACACAAATGCTGGGAAGTGCCTTATTTTCTTGGCCCCAACGAACACCAAATTGCGAAAAACATTAAATGACAATTTGATGCGTTATATGTACAATGTGAAATCCACTTTCGGAATTTTACAATAGTAGCATTAACAGATTAAATAGCCATTTTGAAGCAAATACATAAATATATGTTTATTTACCGAATTGTTCTTGACGCGTAATGTCTTCATGGCAAACATGCCTATTGGGCACAAACATGTATATACAGCTGGGACACATCACAGCATGTACAAAAAGTCCTCTATTTAACAGCTGTTAGATAAACACTTGGGTTTTACAGAGCCACAATATGAACACATGAATCCTGTTAGGTAGAGCTTACTATATGCCAAGTGTCGCAGCATTAATAACGGTAGCACTAATAGCATATCACCATAGGCGTATCCTTGATTATTAGGCATTAGAAATAAGTTTTACGTGGTCGGTCAGGCATAAAAGGAGAGTAACAGTCATTAATTAAGCCCTTTTGAACTATATTAATTTCCAACGCTAACTTATAATTCACCTAATCTATCTTAGATTGTAATTTGCAAAAGCTAGCTAAAGAAATATATGACGCGTGGAACCACCGTTGAGTCCCATTATGTTCTACTCATGATGATAAGTAAAAGCGTTTGACTCTGCTAAATGTTGTACAAGCGCGTCTTTCTGATGCCTCACACCTGATTATACATGCAAGGTCACAACGTTGACGTTGTACAGAACATACACACACACAACGCTTGGCAAGCAAGTGTGTTATCGATGTGAATGAAGCATGATGTGATGCTCCGTGGGGTTGCTCATGATATATATAGTAATTTTTGATAATACTACGGATTAGACAATAGCAGTGTGTAGCACAACAACCAAAGATCTCGGGAATAGAGCAACCAGTATAACAGCATGACGTTATGTCCACACCTTTGATAGACAAAATTGAAGAAGCAACATATTTGCAATACAAGCTTCCAAACAATTGTACGTGATATTTGTATAGCTCTGGCTATGTGATTTCACTGATCATTGTGAGTTATATTGTTGAAATAATTTGATTCAAGGTTCATCATGTACTCAGTAAAGGCAATACTAAGGTGCTTTTGCCATATATTAGAAGATCAACATAGCACAAACATTCATAGGTCATCGTTGATCAGCAAAACAAACGTAACCAATCACCCGAACAGCATTGTATCAAGGATCCTGTTGTAATAAGATACCCGACTCGGACGTTTTCGTGGTGAAGCTCGCGACCAGCGCGCAACCTGGTTTCGTAGAAGCTAAAATGTAAACAAAATATCGCTGTATTTCTAAAATTTAACGACTTTTTGGATAAACCCAAGACATAAAAACAAAACCAATTACTATTAACACCATCTTTCCAATTTGTGTGACGATTTATTAACTACAATATTGCTTTATGAACGTTTGAACGAAGTCGCATATATCAGTATCTACCCCAGGCCGAGCCCCGAACGGACGGTGAAATATATTTTTACTCAGCCGTCCTGTAGGGCTGAACGTTCCCCTTTTTAAGACACAGTCGGACGTCTTGTCTACCCTCATTTGATGGTTTTATCATTAGTGTGGACATATTTGCGGCGGAACATTTAACAACATGCTCATGATTTCTTAATGGAATGACATTAGATTTGTCACCCGAACCTCCATCGAATCAACAAGCTGCATTGTCGAATAGTTTCATCCCGGTAACGGTGGATTTTAATGCATGTTCTAATAGGGATCAAAGGGCTTGATGATGGGAATAGAACATCAGACCAGTTTTACGTCTATTAGGCTTTAGTCTGAAACGATAACATTCTATATTGTACGTCAATTAATACAATTGATCATAACCTTGTTTCAGATAAGGCTGTTCATATTGCATTGGAGTATAGGCGGTATAACCGACAATAATCATATTGTCCCTGGATGGTCCGCTTTATCACATATTTGATAAGATCCACAATATAAACTTTTAATTACCGAGCCATATATTTGTGCTATTAACGCGTATTGGGTTTTGGTCTGAAACGACAAGATTCTGTACTGTACGACAACAAATAAAATTTATCATAACCATGATTCGACTAATACTATTAAAAGGGGATGTAGGTTGCATTTTTTATGGTACTTGTATCTTTTGCTAATTGTTGTATATAGAAAGCAAAATACACTTAACAACATCTTAGTAACGTATCTATATAATGTTGGTTTACTCTGTAATATTGTGTTGTTATGAAGAAGCGAACGGTATATCTTTGAAATGAATGCACAAGGCAGCTTTACCAATTCGTGGCGGGAGCTGATATGCTGAAAATAGCACCCTTCCATGGAATGGTCACCTGCCAGATATTCACGACCTTCATAAACTTACTTCACCCTTTGAATGAAGAAGGCGATAAAATTGCGCAACAAACACGCAAATATATTGGTGCGTCTATTTGTGGGTACCTTCGATGTACTTTGAAGAACAACAACTCAACAACCATTCACAACGAAAGATTCACGCCAATTTACTACATTATTGATTCATCCTGAGCATAAACCATTGAGAAATACCACAAAACCTTTACGAAACGCGGTTGTAACAGATTTGCTATGGTAATCGAATTTACTCCGACTGACGTTCATGGTGCACCTAAAGTGGTTCCGACTGAGATTGCTTACAATGATAAATGACAAGAACCCATCGAGCAATACATTCTTTGTTTAATATATTGCACGTTTGAAGACCATTCCATGAAATAATAAGGTTCTATTGGCGGAGTGACAGGGGTATTAGACACGGATGCTATTTGACAGTGATATGCTATCCCTTTTCCAATCCTCTCCTCGCCACCTCCGATTGGTTACATGTATTCTGCTGACGGGAGAGATAAATGTACTGCTCCACTTTTAGCGTATGGTTCCCGGTTAAAAACTACAAGTAGCTTCCAATCATCTATCACATGAGCAGGTATATTGTTTAGCATAATATAAATACAGGTTATAGCTGAGAGCATTAGTAATGAAACAACACACCTAGTGTAAAAACGTTGAAACATGGAATCAAATTTGGTCTTTTTTTTTACTTGAGTAGATGCATTTGTGGAAGATGTTTCGTGTTGATTAGCATGTGAGTGAGTGTCGGTGTATGAGCCTGTATATGCAGGAATGGTGTAAGTAAATATGTTAACGGCACTCTAACATATATAGTGCCTTAAAGTGTGGACTAGTTATGAGGTGATGAGATTGCCATGACTGAGCAGCCTTCTTGAATGAATAGAAAAAGGAAGGGGAAGACTTTGATGTTAATGAAACAGACACAACTGCAAACCACGCATGTCATCACTGTTGAACGAATCGATCAGGCCATTCCATCTTCTCATCTAGGCGAAATCCGCGCTGAAGTGGTGCGTTACATATATGGCCCCCTGCGAGGACCACAGGGGCGGATTATGACATTTTGGCAATCTTTCCATAAATCTTATATTATTCCTTTCAAGCACAGAACAGAAATATAAACAGCTTATTTTTATGTTCTGTATCCATGTTTATTGCTGCGTGTCCAAACATTTGCAGGTACTTTTGTATTATGTATTTCACTAGGGAATGATTACATGCAATTCAACGTTCCACAAATCATGTTTTACTTTTTAGTTAATGTTAATTGTATTACTCACAACGGAATCGTTCTTTGTTTCTGAAGCATATTTTATTAGACTTTGATATATCTTCTACAAAACAGTTCGGATCGGATCGCTAATATATATATATATATATATATATATATATATATATAGATAGATATAGAGATATATATATATATATATATATATATATATATATATATATATATATATATATATATATATATATATATAGTATATATATATATATATTATATATATATGTATATATATATATATATGTTTACATATATATATCTATATATATATATATATATATATCTATATATATATATATATATAGATATATATATATATATATATATATATATATATATATATATATATATACTTTGGTAGTGGCTGTATTATGGGATAAAACTCGTGTTCCCTCACCCACTTTGTGGGACATTGGTTTGTTATGCGGAATATTGTATTATGACCCATATTACATGGTCGCTTAATTTAGCTAAAATTACATATTACTTACAGATTTTGACTGAAGTACTGTTTTTGTCAAACATGTCCCATAGTGGTTGTCGGTCAAATCGCCCACAGTGCTCAAAGAGCTGCTGCACCAGATGGCACCACTCGTCATACATCTGCCATGAAACGTTGTTATACAATATCCCGCAAAACATTTTCTGAACAGGGCTGTTGTTAGACACGTGATCTTTTTCATCCAATCAGATAAACGCGTCTGTTGACAATAGAAAGTTTTGACAGCAAAGCCGAGCGGTACGGGTTGCAGAAACTCGTTGTTACATGTAATCAACAACGAACGGTTGAATTTCGTGCGGTCTATAATTCTTTATAATGACTAAAATTTTAGCGGCATGCTCGAAGGGATGTGAAAACAAAGGAGCGAGGGGCATTGAAATGTTTGGTCACCGCGAGATATATTATTGCGTTTCAAGACTGAGTCACTCTTATCATTGTGTTTGTTGTTTACTGGTACAATATTACCTATTTATTAGCGAGATGAATCTAGGAACGTAGCTCATTTTAGGTGCGATGTTCTTGTTGAACAGATATGTTTATTGGGCCATCAATACATATATGCAATCACCGATTGTTGTGGGTCATCAGTGTCCCGCTGTGATATTTTACAACTCAACATTTCTTTCTGACCCGTAACGCTTTCCTGTCTTGGAATAAAGCAGGCAAAAAAACGGCAAGCCACGTAAGACACCAGAAGAAGTATATTTGCTTGGGCAAAAATTCAATAGATTCCCCGTCGCATTACTAATATCGACTATGGCTCAGGGCCTGCGGCGGCGGTGACTGAAGAACAGATCCTGCATGCTTAATATTCAACGCGTTCACAATGACCCTTAATACATGATGATTTTCATTATCTGAAGTGTTATGAACAGGTGTGTCTCATTCGCAGCCATGCACAACCCACGACATCACTATGTAGCCCTATAGGGTTTATTAGTTCGCCATGTGGGGGGAAATACGAAAACGATGAGATAAGAAGAAATTAAAGATTAAAAGAAACTAAGATTGAACCCATTAATATTAATTCAATTAATTCAATTATTATTTAAAATCTGTAATATTGTCTAATAAAAACAAGGATCATAGACAATTGGTAAAGACTTTGAACATGGAAGCATTTCTGATAAGAATGTGTTTGACATTGTATGCGTCTTGGCAAGGAAAGCATTCAGGGATGGGTTCATTCATCAGCAGAAAAAGCATATGTCAACATTCGCCGCCCTGGTCGCGTGTTGTTATCGGTTAGAAAAGCTGCTGCGTTTGCCTGCTCCTTCTCGATAGCTGATCTGACAGAGGACTTCTTCCAGCCGCATTGAAATAGAAGTTATATATGCGTCATGCTGTAGAAACGTAGATATAGATGATCGGCACAGACGGGAACGTCATCTTTGTAGACTATAAAGGTTGTGTATCCCTTCCACCGTTTATTCACTAGTCGACGGTCTGGCTGTTGGTTTATCTCATAATTATCCCCAAACCTCCCACGGAAACCGAAAGGAAGGCCAGTCCATACACACGCTTTATTGGGCTTAATGAAGTCCAAGAACCCCGCTGCGCAGAGCAGATAAATGGAAGAAGACCTGGAAGGCCGGAAGGCCTGGGTGTCAGGAGTAAGGAAGAGGCAAAGAAAAACAAGGCCGAAACTAAAGGGTTTAGAATAGGAGGTGGGTGGGAGGGACCAATAAGGACAGCCGAGTGAAGCGAGTCCAGGCTCAGCGGAGAGTGACCACGAGAGAAAGCGCGTGGGTATAAACGAGGATGGAAGTCGTAAACCCTGCGGGAGATGAGCTGAGACAGGAAAAGGGCACGCGAGTAAGGCGAATCGAGAGAGCGCCAGTGGGCGATAATACTAGAGGAAGGTCTAATTACTAGCTATTAAAGACTCAATAGCACGATCATTATGTTCAGGCATTAAAGCGACTGCGTGACGATCTACCTCTAGAGGCCTGTCATTTCGACCAGGCGGGCTATGTCTGGCAGCTGGCGGGGAAAAGCGGCGCGACGGGAACGTCGGGTGGGAAGGGCCCTAATGTTATCCCATGATACCAGGTTCAGGACAACTATTTGCCCCTGTTTACGACGTTTTCTGTCCGGCAAACCTAGCATTTAGCAGTATGTATGTATGTATGTATGTATGTATGTATGTATGTATGTATGTATGTATGTATGTATGTATGTATGTATGTATGTATGTATGTATGTATGTATGTATGTATGTATGTATGTATGTATGTATGTATGTATGTATGTATGTATGTATGTATGTATGTATGTATTTATGTACGTGCGTATGTATGTATGTATGTATGTATGTATGTATGTATGTATGTATGTATGTATGTATGTATGTATGTACGTATGTATGTATGTGTATGTATGTATGTATGTATGTATGTATGTATGTATGTATGTATGTATGTATGTATTATGTATGTATGTATGTATGTATGTATGTATGTATGTATGTATGTATGTATGTATGTACGTATGTACGTATGTGTATGTATGTATGTATGTATGTATGTATGTATGTATATGTATGTGTATGTATATGTATGTATGTATGTATGTATGTATGTATGTATGTATGTATGTATGTATGTATGTATGTATGTATGTATGTATGTATGTATGTATGTATGTATGTATGTATGTATGTCTGTATGTATGTATGTATGTATGTATGTCTGTATGTATGTATGTATGTATGTATGTATGTATGTATGTATGTATGTATGTATGTATGTATGTATGTATGTATGTATGTGTGTATGTATGTATGTATGTATGTATGTATGTATGTATGTATGTATGTATGTATGTATGTATGTACGCAGGTATTGTTACACCAACTAACTTTATTGGCTGCATGAGAAATTTCGCATCAAAACACTCTGTACTCCAGTGAGGAGCCTCATAGCATCGTGTCACCTGGGCCAGTTGAGTTTCCCGCCATTTATTTTTGTAACCATTACATACATAATGTGAAGAGAAAGTAGACGAATTTGGTCATGATGTGTATGATGGCTACATTGAGGAATTCTACTCTTTAAAAGCCTGATAAGCTCCACATAAAGGGAACATATTGAAAAAGTGACTTGACCTCCTGTTACTCAGATAAACGCATACATTCGTGAAATAGAATACTTGGGTAATACATTTCTCTCAACAACAGGGCGGGGATGGGTGAAGATGATTATGTTGCTTGTAACTCCCCTTAAATCTAACCCAACAGACCAACAGTCGATCGGGTACTCCCTTGTTGGTCTAACAGGAAAACCCTCCGTTTATCGGTAGATTGACAAAGATGCTTAATCTATCACGTTAAAAATACGTACTGAGAAGAATTTATAGCCACCAACAGTGAGAGTATTGACTTAATTTAATTGTCATGGTTTTTTTTACCAATATCCGGGAGAACACTTCATATTCGATGTATTTTTAAATTTTCGGCGAAATTCCGCTCCGAATACTGGTGGTTGTCAACAAACGGTATCTTGCATGACGTTGTCGTAAGCGACCGCGTGGAATTTGCTAATTTTTATCATACCATCATTTTCTTGATAATACATTTCACAGATGAGTCAGTTTATACTATATTTATACCGTATAACTTTCCGACCTAGTTGCCTTTTCCTCTCCTTTCTTCGTCATCATAACAAGTCCGTTTTCATCTGACTTACGTTGCGCAATCTCGCCGCCATATTAGAATTTAGTCGGAAAAGTTAATCGCCTCGCATATATAAGGCGATTATGCATATTTACAAGTTGTTGCGATACCTGAGACTCTAATGCGATGCATAATACTGATTGCTTATTAAATTGGACTTGTTAAATCAAGTTGACATCGTGAAGGTAAGGCTTTATCATACAATTTTCTACTTTGGAAATGCCATCTTCGAGAACCAAGAGGGAGTGCAAGCTCCACTTGGTTCAAAAGAGCTACTTAAATCCCCTCGCCAAGTTGATGTTCGTAGCATTTATTCATATCATTTGATGTCAATATGAGACAATAATATAAAATATCCTGCTTCCAAAATAATCAATCAGATTTAATTTATCCGTCCTTAAGGATCGAATTTACCTTGATGGAAAGCAAGGGTTTCTTCTCAGACAGTAAAGTATAGTATACGTTACGGCTGCCGCTTCAGATAAGCCACGACTTAAAGGCACAGTGGCGAGGGAACACCATTATATCGCACCTGTCTACTTCGCGACAAATTCCCAACTTATTTCTCTGATTACATTTGTCTGCAATGCTTTCAATGCACATATACTTAATTATTCTATATCCGTGATGATAGAGAACCTGGCCGGAACGGATGCTAAGATATATGGTATCACAAAACAAGTGAGTGACTGGCCATTAGGGGCCACAGGGTATGTCGTACTTTACACCTGCTATTGCGATTGTATACAATGGTAAACAACGTTCCGGTTATAATGCCTGCGTGAATAATGCGGATATCAGGTGCTGGTATCTTAGCTTAATGGAATACTATATGCAGTCACAATCTCAAATCCGCTGATAAAATGAAAACAAACATGTCACGAATTCGCACTGGTGTCTTCTGCATTCATTCTCAACTGCACTGCATTATACCCTATATATTGTGGAGCAGGATATGTTCTTGTACAGACCTTCTACAGATTTGATGCATGGCGCCAGCCCACCTTTGCTGTTTCCTGCTGACAATAGTCGTCGGGCTCTGTTGGAACGCACAATCTGTGGTTGCGCGTGGTCATTGTATCATTTTGTCATATCATGGATAATTGGTACTGAATTTACTAATGTACAATGAAGATAATTGTGGCAAGCAATACAATTTCTATTCATTATTCAATTATACTCACATGTTGGTTGGCATAAGCACATATTATGCAACTCTGTAGGTAATTATTCCACTTGTTAGGTAAAGAAAAAGAATTTCGTATGACTTTATAGGAAATCAATCCGGGTATTGCCAGATATCAGTATGTAACCCATACCTGGTGGTGATGAGCCATGTTTTCCTGATATATTTGGTTCTTCTTCCAAAATATTCATTGCTTACTAAGTGAATTGTCACCTGCGCACTTTCCATTCATTGTCTCATCATAATGAGAATCAGGGGAATAATGCCAAGTAAAATAATGACATTTACATTGTATAAGAGAAACTTTCAACTATCAACACATTTGCAAGATATTCAAGTAAATGTACAATGAATGGTTATCACTTAAGATATATATTAGTTTGAAAACTCGACGTGTTGCTTTTCGGAAGCAGGATGATTATTACCAAATGCAGTTGTATTCCATGATATTGCTTACATTGGGATAGGTGCTTGAGTATGAGTGCCAATGACGCTGGAACAGAAGTTTAAATGCGATAGCAAATAGTGATTGCATGAAGAACAATTGATTAAACGATAATAACTGTGAAGAGTGTTACCGTAATGAAACAATGTTGAAGTCTCTTTTCAATGCATGTATCTGGCAGGTATGGAAATCAGTAGATTTTGTGGACGTGATTGGGGTGAAGGCGATTACCCATCCGTGAACGTGACCATCAGTAACGACACCGTCAACGTATGTGCATCTTCAACATGTGCAGGACGGTGCAACACGGATAAAAAACCGGTCTCCAGAGGCAGTTATTGCGACAAGATTTGTCCAACAAATGGTGATTGTTGTCCAGATTATGAAGCTGTTTGTGTACATAACACTAGCCAGCATAGCGAAAACTCCACCAATATCTTAAGCCTGGAGAATGTGTTTGGGGAAAAGGATGTTGTGTACAGAATGCAGGCGATCAACAAAAGCAGGCTGCTATGTAAGAAGTTTAGCAATGGGGTGATCAATCACACTTTGTTGGTTGAATCGAAATGTCCCATGACACTTTCCATGCACCTTGAACCATACCGAGACAATTCAAGGAACAGACGCGCTTGCGTGGACTTGGATTCTTCCAGGCCATTTTGTATACGACAATATCTACTGCGCAATTTGCCATGGTAAGCTGAATATTTCAATGTGGGCCCCAAAAGAATATTTTATGTACCCTCCTAGGTTTAATTGTGACAACATTGACATTGCTATTGACAAATACAACAATGACAAAGAAGAACCTGTTTCAATATCTCTTTGCCAACTGTTCAATGTCATATGGAATCGATGGTTTAAGCTTTAAAAATCGCTTCACTTGTAATTTAACAGAAGTTGACATGTATACAGTTCCCACTGGGGATAGAATGAATCACTTAAAAGGATGTGTTTCCTGTATAAGTATGTGGTGTCTGTTAAGGTAGGAGGAGATGTATGCATATATGATAACCCTCATTGTGCACTCTTAGCTGGCGTCGACAATTATAAGTGCGCTTATATCGGGCCCTGGGTTCAATCTGCTCCATTCATGAGCTTCCGTGTTTTGATTGACTTTTCAAATTTGATCACCTCAGCTGTTGACTACAGACGCAAAACACGCTGTTTAGCGGGTTATGTGTGGGATGCATTGATACGTAATTGTGTACGGAAGAATTGTGAAAATAACACCATACATATTCATAATGAATGTGTCCCTTTTACTGTGACATGCATGCTTCAAACGAATTTCAGCGAAAACTTGGAAGTACCGGCTGAATTTAAATCGGCCGTGCGTGCAGCAATCCGTCTCTTAGCCGTAAAAAACACGGAAATATATCTGTTGAATTCCTACCGGAATCAATTAAGAATCTAAGTGTTTTTAAGCTTAATACGCTCTCAGAACGACATTTCGACAGCGGCGTTCAAGTGTATAAAAATGGCTATCAAAGCCTGGCGGTATCGATAAAGACTGAGCTTAATTCTGACGCGCCGTTTGATTCCGTTGTGGACGATGTTTTGTCCAAAAGTATCCATGTAGCACGGTCGGTAAGAAGGGCTACCAACCAGATAGGTATCCCCAGGGGAATTTTCCTTATGAATCATGACGCATTGAAAGCAAATTATGAATGTGTAGATGGTATGCTGGTAGAGGAGGAGGATATTGCTATGGCAACGAGTAATCACATTTCAACAAGCAAAAGCATTCTTGTTAAAAGAACATCCATGACATATAATATATCACAAGTTCCACTTGTTGCTAACTTAAGAAATTTGTCTGATGTATACTTGGGGCGTGTTAAGATGATTGCTCTGATCTGTGAAGCTACCATTCTGTCGTGTAATTCCACCATAATACCACAGCCCAGTTATGTCATGAAAGGATCCTCCGTGAAAATAAGTAAAGACGGCTATGATGGATATGCAAGTGAAGAAGATTATATTTTATTGTCGTCCGGGGAAGCGGTTATTTGTTCATATATACTGGATATCTTGGCTGTGTATTAAACGGGTGACTACGTCCAGGGTATATTAACATTAGCTGGTAATGTTGCATCAATGATTGGTTTCAGGATGTTCACTCATGTGTCTCTGCGCAACGTTGCTTTTGGCACAACTACTGTTTCAAGTCTGTTGTTATTTGTCGGCCAATCCTCTGTTATGTATCACTTGCGGAGCAACAACACATTACACGTGGCTTTCAGCATTTGCCTGGATGAATGCAATGGCCTTTGATATCTGTAGAAGATTTTTGATACTCCAAATGCCCCCCTTTGCTTCAAGCAGCCCTCTTTACAGTTACATGGCTTACAGCTGAGATCTCACCGCTGGTGCCAGTTATTATTTGTCTTGCATTGAGCGAGGGTACAGACCTGGCAGTAGTCTACGCTACTGACACTTCGTGTTGGCTAGGTGACCGCAATTCGTTGTTTTTTGCATTTGTGCTGCCCATTATTTTGGTTGTTTCAATGAACGCTACATTCTTCATAAATACCGGTGTAAGCATTAGGCGATGTGCCAATGACTCACAGTTGGCTAGAAATTCAGCTGCAAGCATTGACCTTTGGATATATTTTCGTACCATGGTTATTATGGGTTTTACTTGGATATTTGTTTTTTTGTCAAACGTAGAAGTATTGTCTTTCTGCCCCTTCATCATTCGCAAAACACTTCAAGGCGTATTAATTTGTATCTCCTTCTGCTTCACCAAACGCGTGTTGACATTATGGAGGGCGGCAAAGATTGTGAAAGTGCACAAAGGCACTCTATCAACAATTGTCAAATCTAATACATACCCCAAACAATCAAAGAAGCACATGTATCGAACGTAGGAACCAAGCACATGTGATGGACAAATATCGGTGCAACCATATTTGATCTATATATGAAAAAGTGTTGTACAGAACCCTAAATTAAATATGCAGGCAATTGATTGCACAAAGTTCTGACCAATTGCAGGAATTACAAAATATCTGCATCTGAGTCATACAAGCTAATTTGGTGATGCCTATGGTTATTAAGGATTTTACACATACAAGAACAAATGTTTGACGATAAATCAGGATTTGGACAAACCATATGTACATCTGTTGTTACGAATCAAATTTTAACAAGATGTTGGATGTCAGTCAAATATTGTGCCATTGTACTGCGTTGGTGTTTCTCTCTATTGTTAACAAAATTGCTTTTTCTGCTTTAAGAATCGTTTGATGTTGATTCATGTATAACACATTGTACTTTCATGATATTACATATACACTGATAGTTTTTGAACCAATGTTGCTCCTCCTGCATTGTACTTTAGTGACGTTATCCTACATCGTACTTTAGTGCCGTTATCCTACATCGTACTTTAGTGCCGTTATCCTACATCATATCTTAGTGACGTTATCCTACATCGTACTTTAGTGCCGTTATCCTACATCATACCTTAGTGCCGTTATCCTACATCGTACCTTAGTGCCGTTATCCTACATCGTACTTTAGTGCCGTTATCCTACATCGTACCTTAGTGCCGTTATCCTACATCGTACCTTAGTGTCGTTATCCTACATCGTACTTAAGTGCCGTTATCCTACATCGTACCTTAGTGACGTTACTCTACATCGTACTTTAGTGTCGTTAGCCTACAAGTTCGTAATGCAATTGTGTTCATTGATCTGGTGTATTATAAAGTAAGATTCTAAAATGGGATGCATATGTTTGAGTTGCTGAAATAGCTAAGACAATCGTATGACTACATTCGTAGATCTGGTCCAACCATGTTAACATTTGATGTAAAATTTCAAATGTATGACAAAACTTGTATGTGATTCAAACATTTTACTGTTTTTGTGAATTCGTGAGCGGTAAACAAATTTGCAGCGCCCGTATAAGGACGCGTTTGATGGTGACATATGTATTTTAAATTGTACTTTAGTGTTGAATAAATGTTGAAAAGTAAGTATGGTAACAGTGTTATAAGGGACCAATGGAACTGTACATATATACATGTGTGTATGTTTGTTTGCATGCTCATAAACATAAATACAAAAATACATACACAAATACGTACATACATATATACATCCGTACATATATAGATACGTACACAAACGCATACATATATACGGACGCACATGCAACCATACACGCAAACATACATTAATTAGCACATCCCTATATATGATTAATATAAAAATATATACATATATAATGAATACATATATATGTGTATGCATACATACATACATACATACATACATACATACATACATACATACATACATACTTAATTTTTAGAATTATTTGATATTGAGTGATTTAAAATTCGTGCGCGTGTATCTTGTTTTTAATGCTAAAATCTATAAATGCCAGACACTTTCGATTTGCGGTTATTCGTTCTATACGGGATGTATTTTGGTGATTTTGTAGATATTTTATCTATTATTTCAGCATGGATCATAATCCTAAACGCGAAAACATTTAATAAACCCCTTCGCCCTGACACAGACCGAGACTCGTGGATCTTCCATGGATGTTGGAAGCTATCAGAGTCTCAGGCCAGCCTGTTGTCAAATAGCTTTGTTACAGATACTTATGCGTTACAGCGTTACGTTGGTCTGATGCGTTCTAATAACTGGAACACGTTAAACTATTCATTTGTTACAGGATGATAATAGAAATCGAAAAATATTGTCTGTCAGTTACCGGCCTTGGATATGGCCAGGCGCGGGGAGGCTTGCTGCTCAGAATCACAAGTCTATACTATGGGTCGTTTACCCATCAGCATAGACACATTTTCCCCGTAGCGCGATTTCATGGTGTTGTAATAGAAATCATACATCAGGTGCTTGGAGAGGTCCAGCACACACATCCCAACATATACTGGACGGTCCAGAGCCAGGCGAGATTTAAGGACGTGGATAGCCGCCAGATCATGGCGAAAATCTGTGAGACGCATTCCCAAAGAGGTATACAGCTTGAGATTCCTGTAGTGCAGAACATACTTCTCCTTATTTCTCAGATTTGGAACAAGTTTCTAAACCATAGGCCCGCCCATTCTGCCAGCAAGCTCCTTCTGGTACCCAGACATCCAGGCCTTTTCCACAACAAGTCGCTCAGGGGCCAGCGGATAATCGTTGTGGGACTCATGCAGGGCGGCAGGGTACTCAAGATCCACATCGAGAATGTAACCCTTTTCAGAATCGTCTTGGTGCTCCAGGAAATCAAGATCAAGACCCTCAACCCACTCAAAACCAGAAGCTGGCAGGGATTGGCTCATGGCCCAGCCGTACAGATTATTGGCGTCCAAATACTGGATGTAGCTGGCGGGCTTTTCACGGTCAAATCCCTCAACGTGGACAAATCGGTCCATATCCACCCTCATTCCTGATAGGCCGCATTAAGCTATAATGTGGGACAGAGGATGACGATGTTTTTTAAAAGCCCCACGGAACGGCCCTTCTAGCGGATCCAGGATAAAGACGGTTTTGCCACACCCAGTTTGCCTACAGATTATTGCCGAGCAGGGCCCTCTCGGGAGCAAGAATTTAGTACATTGCGTTGGCGTATCTAACATCGCTGATGTTGAGCTGTGCATCCATAAGTATATATAGGTAAATGTTTAACGCATCGGCGGCTTCTGCTTCCTTTGAGATCTGGATGGTTACGCCCTCAGAGGCGTTCTCAACGGCCCTGCCAGTTCTATGCAGCTTATCATCGTCTGTAGACCGCATATTAAGCCATAGCGCATACTAGGTGGTTAAATACTCACCAATGGAAACACCTGCCAGGGATATGTCTTTCAGGGCTCGACCAACATCAGGAGACCTTTTCTCAGACCCTCCAAAGGCCTTGCGCGCCTCGTCCCACTGCTAGTAGCCACGCATTCCCTGGGCGTAGAGCTGGTTGGGGACGCGCTCGATCGTAACCTCAACCTTTGTGATCTTGGGGCTGTAAAAGGACTCTAGTGTAGGATGCTCTGCCCTCGGTGTCGTCAAAGAGCATCAGGTTCCCTTTCTTCGATCTGGCTGGAACGTTTATATTTATGTTCCAGAGCCTGACAGATTTGTTGTATGCCAGTTTCCTAAGCCTCAAGGATTGCAACTCTGCCAAGGTACTGGATTCTGATCATTCTGGCAAGGTCTGGGTTTGTTACCCTTCGACTTTGTAGGTGGCGTCGTCCGTAGCGCGGATTACTCTGCCGTAGTCGTTGATGGTCAGCTCATACTCTAGACGGTCGGCAAAGGCGCTCTGGCAGAACGGCATGTGGCTATCTAGCAGCTCAAAGTCGAGGGGATGTAGAACCGTTTCCCATAGACATCGGCCACCGCCTTGTAAGCCGAAAATGTTTCGCCCTTATCCGCGGCTCCAACTCTTATTTTGGTTGAATTTTTATTGGCTGTGGTGTCAATTCCATGGTAGTGGGCGTTGGCCCTCTCCTGTCCAGTCATCCAGAGGTCTTGGTAGCAGTGGTAGACATCTGAGTCATCAATGGACATGATCTCGTTGCCAAGGTTTTTGACAACGGTTCGGTTAGCGTCTGTTGAGGTCAGGTCGATGTTAAACGCGAGTCTGGCCGTGCCAGAGACAATTACATCATCCGCCTCCAGATTTGAGAATCTGACAAGCAGCTGTTGGTTCTGGTCAATTGTGCTTGGATTGTTTGTCACAACAACCGACTACGGCATCCCTTTAATCCCTAGTGGCCATAAATTCACCTTATCCTCGGTTTTTGTATCTGGTACTTTAGCCACGGAAGAGGTCTGAAACGTCTGCCTGAAACGCGGCTTCTGGGTCTCCTGCCTTTATCTGGATTTCGAGCCGTGTAATGTCTCTGTTGGTGATATACTCCTTGTAATAATGCCCAACTGGGTATGGTTTGCTCATGTTGAATGCTTGATTGGCCATAGTTTGTACCATACGTTGACACAAGTTCAAACAGGCGCAGCGATCCTGCTATAGAACCCTATCGATAACCGAGATGGGAGCCTGTTTGTGGGGCTAAGATCGGTGACATACACCGTTGGGTGGTATAATATAAATACGGCCCAGATGATTGAATGGACGACCGCTGCCGGGACTATGACCTCAGTTGATTTTGGACCTGGTCTTTGGAGTTTCAGCGCCATTAAGTATAGTGTTGCGGATTTTGGGCTTGATTTGGCTGCTGACGCGGCAAATGGCATTGCAACCCTTACTATCCCTGGTGGTGTGGTAACGATTAGTCGTGCGCGTGCAGATATTCTTGGATTTGACGCAAATGAAAATGTGGCTGGAGAAACTAGAATCGTAAGGGTTTGTGCAGTCGATTTCACGACGTTTAACTCGCTGTATGTTCGTCTTGATCAGGTTAGTTCCACCGGCAATGTTCTTAACGGGCCCCCACTGCCGAAACTGACGCGGTAACAAACGAATACGTTGATGTGTCGGCCTTGGAGATGCTGGAGGTGAACCAGATAACCCCGCTCCATTTTCGTCTGCCCAAGATCCCTTTATGGGTCAGGGTGGCTAGTGCTGTAGATCATAGAGCCGCGTTCAGCTGATGAAAGCTCGTCAGACGATAACAGCAGCATCCAAACTCGCCGTGAGGTTGTCAAAAGAAAACAATAGAGCAAAATGGAAAGCAAAACTGTTGAAAATTATTTTAACTACTTCATTACTAATTCAGTCATCCCAAAGCCTGCAGATATACACAAATTTTTCAAAACGTACTCTTAAATTACTGCATTCAGTGTTGCCAGTATCAAAAATAAAGTTCAGTATTTCATTAAACAAAAAGTTGCAGTGAACTTTGGTGTCTTTTTTTGTAGCATCGGTGCATACTATTATTCCTGAATATACCATATATGTTGTCACATGTACTGTGAATACCCTAGTAACTTTGATGAATAATAAAAATAAATAATTATATGGCGCATATGTCGTTTGTTTTATTTAAATCTGAATTGTATACATACCTGACAATATTTGCTTTACACTTTTAAATAAGCGTATTAAAATAGAATATATATTTAGATATAAGTGTATGAGAAGTATCGAATTATGTATCTGCAATCCGTTTCTGTGAAATATGCTGGGAAGGCCAATGTCCCATATTACATGACATATCGCATAAAACATGCTTTATCTGTATATACATATGTCGTGCATTGTGGGACAAGCACCAATAGCGCATGTCCCACAGTGTTTGTACGGAAAATATTAATATTGAATATAATGAAGAAAAAACAAGTTGTATTTAGTTTCAAGAGAATGAGAAGAATCTAAGTATGAAATCCGTTTTTGTGAAATATGTTGGGAAGGCAGATGTCGCATAATACTTGCCTATATACCATAAAACATGCTTTACCTGTATATATATATATATATATATATATATATATATATATATATATATATATATATATATTAGCTCTAACGTGTAACGCAACCTTGAGTGGACACGCCGTCAACCGTCATGGCGGTGTTTATTTGCTTGTGAACGTTTGTTTTGAATTTGCAGCAGGGAAGACTAATCTAGGATGAATGCATTCACCTCAAAATGCGTTGCCAGTACCCTATAAGTGAACATTGCAAATCTCCCTTTTTCGTTTGAGTATCCATATATGCAAAGTAGGAATATATCAGACATATACGGTTAGTTTATGCTCATAGTGCCCACCCACATGAAGGTGCTACTGTTGATAAGTGGATTATTTTGCTGGCTGGGTGCATAGCCGTTTGACTTATGTTCGTTTACAATAGCATATGGTACAAGATGTGCACTACTTGCTGCTAACTGGGCAGGATTTTTTGTCAGCCTGCTGCCGCTTCGTGTCTGAATGTCCATCACGCACGACATATTTTATGTCATTTAAGATAATTTCTGAGTTTAATGACTGTCAATCAAGATATCAGTATACTCTCGCATTGCACACAATTGTAACTGATTGTAATTGTAACGCCTCTTTTTTATTTAAGCTCTTGACGACTTGCAACTCATGCCTTTTAAATTCAGGAACCTTGTTTTTTTAACCGACAGATTCTTTCGCGTTACTAATTCCTGATATTTGGCGAGAAATCACGTCATGGCATTATTATTATGCCTACACGCCACCATTACCTTTCTCTGTTTTTAAAATCCTGGAAGATAATTTGAATGCTGATTGAATATTTTCATTTCCTATTCGATATTGGTTTGCGATGATGTTTATTGATTTTTCCGTAACAGTGGGGCCTGCTTTGATACTTCCGTCTAACTTTACCAATTCGACGGCAACTTGTAACCTTGTTAACGCTTATTACAGTTTATAATATTTCAGCTACCATAGTCATAGACCGAAGGAACTAAATGAAGTGTGCACTAAATATCAATTAAGCTGAGGAATAAGAAATGACTTAACTGATCCAGTATGTGTGCTATGATATAAAAATAGAAGTATCTTTATAAATGGCAGAAACGTTGCTACGTTTTGTGTGCTCTTCCGGTACGTACCTCGGTGATAGAATATACAGCATTGCACGATGGATCTGCCTTTTCCAAGATAAAAGCCCTTTGCGACTACAAACCAACAATCGACGAGGCGATCTTTCCAAAGAACTCGTAATGCATGATAATATTTTAAATACAGAAGACACATATTCACCCTCAGATTTCAGCGGTAGGCAAGGCATTGGACATAATCAACGTATTTAACATTCTTAACCTTCATATATTCGTTTGTTGATCCTATTCACCGACAAACGGTGATCTATACTTACAGACATACCTTATGTCGACCAAATGCAGATAGGTAGTCATATTGCTTGCTCTGGTACCCCCATATATATATATATATATATATATATATATATATATATATATATATATATATATATATATATATATATATATATATATATATATATATATATATATATATATATATATATATATATATAATATATATATATATATATATATATATATATATATATATATATATATGTTATCCCTGCTAACTGTTTGCAGTCTCTTTGCCGCATATTGTGACGAAGACAACTGCTTTGCTCCCTGTTACTGCTATCTAATCAAAATAAATGCAATATTCGTCGATTTTGAATACGATAACACAAACTTATTAAAGCATTAACATAGAATATAAAACCCCTTACGCGCCTGGCTTTAGCCCATAACAATTGACTTGGTTACGTAGTTACTTTTCTCGCAATATTGCCCTGCATTGGGTAATATGATCGATTTCCCTGCTAACAATATAGTGTTTCACCAGAAGACGGTCCCCCAAATTGGTTTGCCAATCAGTCTTTCACAATCTGATTGCATGTTTTATGGACTTGTTTGTAACACCCGATGGAAGTTATACCAATATTAAGTTTTCCAAAATTTTCATACTGATGACGTTTTATGTTAAGAATGTTATAATCGTTATATTTGGCCGACCGTGTATATTTAAACATTTCTGATAAGTTCTCATGATTCGCTCCAACCATCATAGGAATATCGAAACAATACACGGTAAATTCAGCCGGTGAGGGACGCAAGTCTTTGCTTAATG
This sequence comes from Urechis unicinctus, assembly GCA_034190875.2. Classification (NCBI taxonomy): domain Eukaryota; kingdom Metazoa; phylum Annelida; class Polychaeta; order Xenopneusta; family Urechidae; genus Urechis; species Urechis unicinctus. The sequence goes on along the minus strand of CM067351.1, from coordinate 2,460,989 downwards.
ATCATCACACAATTCCTGTGTGAGTAATGTGTTCGTGAAATACAGTTGATTATACTCGGTGGAGTAGAAATACTAGTCTTTTGAAATCCTTGGCATAGCATTTGATGCTGTATATGTAATATATGCAATAAACAACAGCCTATTAAAATAATGAAGTAACATTATATTAACGACAAACTAATATTTTTGGGCTCACGGTCACACAAGAAAATACACCTTACAAATGTTTAAAGCAATATTCAAGCCGGCATTAGCATACAACGGATAGTCAGCGAATTCGATTCCTCTATAAATTTTAGTGGCATTCTCGAAATGGCTATAGCTTTCTTATAAATCCCTGGACATCGCAATATATCATGATTGGTAGAGGCCAGGGTGAGAGACACAGTATTATTCAATTACTAGCCGTTGGGAATCGAACAATGCAAATGTTGTCAAAGATCAATCTTATAGCAACTAAAACATAACCATATCAGTGTAAAACCATCCGAATTCAGGTCGATTCACCTTACTTTATAGTAGCCACAGTATTGATAAAATTTATAGAAAAGAATTAAAAGCAATGTAAGCTATATTTATAACTTTCCCATCAAGGCATATTAAATTATGTAGAACTTCAGTAATTGAGTTGCTGGCAACAAATGGTAGTCGGTCTTTTAACACGTTTTGGACCAATCCCTATATATGCTGGAGCATGGAAGTGAAAGCAAACCTTGTTGTAGTGGCACAATCTGTGGTTATTATTTGATTATATCGCCGATTGCACTTTTCACGTAGAAAGAGTGATATTAATTCCAACATATTAACAATTCCTTCAACTGGAACAGTTTGCGTTACATGTTTGTCTATTGGTTAATGGTATCTTAATGGATATGTAGATACAATTGAAACTCCTGGTGCAGATGGAGCAGCGATAGTTTAATACGTGTGATTAAGAAGCGGACCAATCACCTTATGAATCAGAACACCCATTAAAGGAGGGGGAAACCACATTTTACTGGCCGAACGTTAAACTTCTTAGAACCAATCGGTCATCATCCGTGATCGTAAAGAGACACGAATGCTAATCGTATTGCGTATTATCGGACTTTCGTGATTCCAGCGTGTTGCCACACTACACCGCATAAGTTCATTTTTAAAAATGGATGTCAAATATGTGAATCGTTACTGATTTTTAGAGGATATTCTACAGAGATTCTTCTTCAATACTTAAGACTGATAAATCAACTTTCCAGCCTCATTTCTACAGGCAACGGGCTGTGCCTGCGTTATGACAAAATGACACACTACACTGTATATGATATATATGGGCACTACGCGGAGAATACTTGGTACAAGACGCCTGGCACCGAACATACTACATTGAATAGCAGAATGTTAATTTGCTCTTCCGAGTCAAATTTATTTATGTTAAATAATAACTGATAATTGTCTCTTACAACATATTATAGTGACGTAACTCTTGTACAGGTTTAGATATTCTTCAAAGGCATTAAGATTTTATCGGCATGACATCACAAACATCTTTCAATAGCAATTGTCGCATCATCTGGCAAAGTAAATGATGCGATCATGTATTTACAACGCCTTTGACTTCAGGTGGCCCGATCAACGTTTATTTATTTGCACGAACTAACATTAACAGTAAATCTAGTGATTTCGGCCTCCAAATGAATAACAGGCAGTCAGCAAGGATCAATTCATCGTCGTATTTTTTTTCTGCAGAGGTCAGTCACTGAAATGTACACTTTGCAGCCCTCTTAGGTGTTTGCTCTGTTTTGTAATATCAAGAAAACTTATATGCAAGATATCATCCGTATACACGACAAATATGAACAAACGATCGAAACCAACCGCGTTTGCACTGCAATATATTTTGAGTTGCAATTGAACATCCGGCAGCTAGTTGCGGAACAGTGTTACATCATTGGTTAACATGATTAAAGCCAATTAATGCTACTGCAGTACATAGCGTCATGTGTTTTCATATTCTAATTACAGATCTAACGAAATATCTCTCGCGGTGATAATTATATTCCATATGATGATTTGTTATATCATCATATAGAAATGTGAAGAATTGCTTTTAAAGAAATAGACAAGATCAGAGACAATATTTATATCTAGCAGATTTAAAACCCAAAAACTATTTTTTTATTTTTGATCAATCGTACAGCCTACTCTGTACATTCAGTATTATCATGTGACTTTAACGAACCTGATCAGGCCGGACAACCATTAAAGAATGTCGGCTTTTTGCGAAGATCAGAGCTTTGGTTTCAATAAAAGATTGATGTGTGATTTGCCACGTAATGTGAAAATATTGTGCAGTGAGAGAGTTCATTTTACCATTTACGACTGCAACCCTGCGTTACCAACCGTGACCCGAATTGGCTCAGCACCAGTAGCGTTCTAAATGTTGTTGTGACCATGCCGGTATTCTGGTTTACTCATCATTTTAGGATTTCCATTGTAACGCAATATTTACCAATTCATTATAGATTATGACAGCGGCGTGATTTTCTCAGCATTCGGAATGAACCTCAGAGGCAAACCCGTCTTGGGTTATTTCTGGTTTTACATCGGATACAAATTGAGAGCTCGTCAAATTCGGATGCGCTTTCGTCCAGCCGAGATCTCATTCATCACGAAGACATGTCATATAACGACCAGCATGCTACACATATTTAGTCGACTCTCGCAGATCTGTGCTTAAACGTAACGACCCACTTATGCCACAGTTCATTCGGCTGGTATACCAGTTTAGGTTTTGTTTGCTATTGGATACATGGCCAGCCGTGGGCTCAACGTTATATCAATGCAAATAAAAGAACTCAAATATCCGGTCTCCAATGCTAATGGCATCACTGTATTTAGCGATATCAACCAAGAGCATTTGACATTTTGCGTTAAAATAATTAAGGGCATATACGATATGCAGTTTCATACAATAGAAATGCACTCTGACATTGGTGACCAGAAGACGGAACCTGACACCGTTAACATGTATCAATTACAAACAGGAAGAATCGGAATGATAACATCCACATCGCCTGTTCGACACCATGGGATCGGCTATTAAACAGTAAATGAATGATTCTTCTCTAATCAAATATTTCATTTGATCAGAAAAAAATCCTATTAAATAAGATGAATAGAATCATGAAAACCTAACACATCTATATCGTGCCAGTGCTAGGTAACGCGAACCACACTGCCTCGTATAAAAATGATAGAATACAATTCAAATGGGGAGCATTAGAAATAAATAGAGCAACAAATATCGGATTTACCATCTACTTAAAAGCACATATGCGCAATTGTGTCTTAAAGTACGCCAAATTTGATATGATCGCCGACAAAATTACCTTTGTTAAATAATCATTGTGAGTTACCTACCCTTTGCTTGGCCTTAACCCAGATTACGAGAAGGCTTAGAATTGAATATTGTGAGCTTGATCTTCATTGAGAAAGCCACACAAAATATATGTTCACCTCCTACACGCCACTATTTAGAGGTATAGTGGTAAGCAAAGAACTATTCTTCAGCCAAGGGCTTGAGGTGTGACAAACTGAGTATGAAATATGAATCGATGACAAATACATTCATTCCTGCAGTTGTGCCCGAACCATCAATATAATCTTGCAAGCTCGACCAAACGTGATACATTGTGAAACTCTGTGATATAATTAGAGCCGACGTTTGCGATGTATTTGCGATATATGGATAAATAAATGTCGCTTTTCAATAAAAGGAAATCTTTATTGTACAATGTTTAGGGTGATTTGTGATAGGCATGTAGCTGATCATAATGTAGGACATTTTGAGGGTGTGTGGTAAATCTACGGGCGAATATAGCGGATTGCTTCTGGCAAGTTTCTATATCGCTGGTGTGTCACATGAATGTCAAGGTGCTACTTACCCGGTGAATTATAGGGTGAATTCTTACCGCTATCCCAGTTGGATCAAGGATATAAAATTGACTAAAAAATCTGTTGACTTATTTGGTAGATATATTGGATGGACGATATACAGAAGTCCTGTTTCGCCCGTCACCTTAATATTGGAGCAGCATCTAATGAGAGTTATTATGAAGAAAAAAACAACATTTGTAACAATAAGCTCCTGTGGTTATGTGTCTATATGTAATTTACTAATTGGTTAATTCGCCGCATTTTACATTTTTCAATTCCAATTACATATAGTAATTCGCTTCACACAATCAGATTCTTCCCGTCACTGCATAGATACTTAATTCGACCAAGAGGTTCTGTGACCAAATTTATATTCTAGGTTCCTTCTCATTGGTGATCATTGTTCCTCATTGTTGCGAAAAAGCCAATGCAAAGACATGTATGCTAATTAAGGATAACGCAAATGCGATAGACCCAGTCTGATATAATGTGACCATCTTTCTTTATCGGTCGAATGATTCGGTCGAAGGCATAACGCCAGCCACAAAGACGCAACAATAGACGATGGTAATGTATAACTCTCGGTAAATGTAATATAATTTCTTACGTGCTTCGGTAAGTTATGTTATTCATTGAACATGACAACCAACTTCGACATGTTGTATACCTGTATTTTTGTCTGCGAATCCACAGAAAGGCATATTGAGAACATAATACATGAATTAAATCAAGCTTATTAATCTGACTATCTATGGCAAATCGCACTAGTATCTTCGGCACTAACGTAACGAATGCGCATAAATAGGATCCATAAGTCACAGAGCAAGTCCGTTATCAACTTTGCACAGCAAACCTCGTCATTGGTTATTTTGACACAACTTTTGAGGCAATTATCGTCAATATCCTTGGCATGTTTTCAAATCCAATAACACCAACTATGTCAAGGTTGCAATCCATCGGCGACATTGACGCCGTTACAGAGATTTCTTTTTTGTCATAGATGCAATGACTTTGTCGAATTTCAGATCAAATCAATGTCTGATAAAGTGACACTTACAGTAATAAATGTCAGACATCGAAAGAAACAGGTCGTTCTTCACCAGATAAAATGAGCCAATCAGCTTCATCTTGTAGATATCAAAGATTATTTTACTGATAAACTGATGAAAGAGGTACTGCGTATATATGTAATGTGTATGCTTGATTGAATGCACCAATTGGAAGGTTGGAAGCCTCAAACATGGCATTGCTTGCAGTTAAAGGACAACAACGGTGACTCCGCAGCGCGGGCAATTGTTGGATTGTTAAGCAGATCTGGATTGTTAAGGCGTGCGCTATGATCGGCTGCATTAGGAGTCGATAAGAGCTAATGATTACTTTTCTTCGCTCTGCCATGGCCAAGAATTTTTCCGTAATGTACGGGTATCCGGAATTTTGAGCTCTATGAACAAAGATAGTGAATCTTATGAGGAACATTACTGTTTCGATGGTATCACTGCGCCGATTTTACGAACCACCAGTCTTGGGAACGCAATAGCAGGTATCACAAATGTATATTGGACAATATTTCCCTCAAATTCGTAACATATCTATGTCAATAGTCCAGTAGCGATTCCGAATGATCCAGAACCTTAGTTATTTTGTAACGTGATCTATGTGGTTAACCAGCCAAACATTGCTTGCCACATCACTCCAAAATATAGCTATAAAATCCTTAAGTGTTAAAATTATAATGCATATTAGTTCCGAATAGTCACTACCCTTAATATGACGCCTCTCCTTGAGAGTACAGTTCATTGGGCAAGTGAGTTTTTGAAATACACCGAACATCTCGTCATAGTTCTAAATGCCACGAATGATCAAGTTCCTAACAGGAAAATGGATAATATTTCAATAATAGCTGATCAGACGTTTGATTGGAATATTGGCTGTACATGATGATGTAAAAGGCAGACTAGATCAAAGATGGCAAGCCTCTTTTGTTATTCAATATTCTGTTCCCAAAAGCAATCACCCAATGTTTAAATTTACAAATGTTTTTTTGCACAAAAATTGTATGTAGAGGTGGTCTTAATGGACATAATGTAGCTCATCAATCTGCGCATTTCCTCATTACTGATTTATCAACACGTGTGTGAAGCATAACAATCGCTAGTCTTTGTGCATTATCAATGGCTTGACACAAATGACTGAATATTTTAGCAGGTACGATTACATGACGCTTATTAAATGAAAAGCATGATTATACGTAAGATAATATACTTCTTATATCTCACTTAAGCATAGAGGTAATTATTACTAAATCTCTCCGTCCCTAACACATCAACTCATATGCATTCAGCTACGTTAAATTATGAAAATAATATCATCTCGAGTCTTAAAGCAATTATGGAACAAAATTCTCTGCGTGGATAGTTAACGTTAATGCAGCTCGAGATGTGTGATTTAATTAATATTAGCCTCTTAGCAACTATTATCCATTCGGCATCTCCTTACAGTCATATGAAATTGTGTAATCTTGCAACGAGCAGGTGCATCACGTCATAATGCTCAGACGAAACTTTAATTTTTATTTTATTGAAAGATTTCCATACACATATACACACACGCTTAGTCATACATGTGAGTAAAGTATTTATGATGTACATACATCATTAAAAACTCACGAACGTATTTAAATGTTCGGTACTCATGAACGCGTATATACCATATTATGCCGAGTGCCTTTGTTTCAGGAGCACCACGGGCACATATCCTCTCTGAGCAGCATCCTCGACAACAAACGGAATATCTTCACTATGTTACCTCCTGTATATGGCGTACTCTTAGTGCATCGTCCATTTATAGCACACCATCCATCAATGGAACAATTGTTCATCAGCAATAACTACCTTGACGCCTCAGCTTGCTAACGATAAGGTATGTGGCCCCACTACGGTGGTTGAGTAATGAGACCCCATATTTATCGCCTTGTCTGAAAGGAAACGGCTAATGTTATCAGGACAACTGTACTTAAAGCTGATAATACATTTTGTTGGAAAAGGCGAGGTGTGCGCAATTATGGCGGTTTTACAATACCCGTTAAGTTTCCAATTAGGTAATACTTTAGGTCCTGCATTATGTTAGATTTCCGGTTATAGAGATAGTGCTTCGACACAGGATACGCCACGGACGTGTGTGATGCGTTGACACCCAACGCAAAGTCAAGATACACGCATTGCCAAGCCCTGTACTAGCCTAACAAGCAACCAATTAGTAGACATAATCATGCATTGTCCGGAAGCTCTTATTGCTAGTGTGCTCTAAAAAAGAGTTACGTTTACGAAATTGAAGCTTGATCATTTGTTACTTAGGCTGCTAATACTGTTAATTCCTGGCATTATGGCGGTTTTGTGACTTAAGTAATATATTTGCTCTTGCATGTTACGATGAGTGATGTTAGTATCCCTAGATCGTTAACGTGGATATAGAGTAGCTGCACCTTTACCATATATTGAAAGTGATAAATTATTTCACAAATGAAACACCGTGGTGGCACCCAACATTCCTCTAATTGCCAAATATAACCCTTTGCATTGTTACACGTTACTGGTTACAACAAATGCCGCGAGTCAGATTGAGTATTTTTGGAGATAAAACACAATGTTAATATATAGTCAACAAAGTCTCAGACAAAGTTGACCTCTGCGTAAGGTGCGCTGTCTTTAAGTTGAATTCAGTAAGCCTAGTTGCGAACGGAAATAACTTCATAATGTCCTTTTGGGGCTTGAATCAAATTAGCCAAAACAGTAACGTATAGGTCAGGCTTTCAAAGCAAATTGGGCTGTCTTTTTTTATGGATTGTGATTCCTGCTTCTCATATCCAATGACATTGCTACAATGAAAGTATTTTGAATGACTCAAATACTGATATAAAAAAAACCAAATGTGGACGCACAGCTGCGCAGAATGTTAATTATGTAACGTGCATTTTAACTGTCGTGCGAGAGTAGCTTACAAGATCTTTAGCTGATGTTCACGGCAAATGAAGACAGTCTGATCTAGGAAAAATACCTAGCGTCTTTAGATATAACCACAAAGAGATTACCGTAGCGCAATTATCCCTTTTGATTACAGCTTCGAATACCACTATACTGAGTCACAAAGTAGAATTTAAGCGTATAATTCGTAGAGAAGGACCACAGCAAGAGTTTGACTGCATCTATATTAACCCTGGCAAGTTTTGCATTTTACAAGCATGATTTGTTTTTATGAAATAACCTATTCATTGTATCCAAGTTACTATGTTGATCTATTTGAAGACCATTTCGAACTTACTTGCTTCAATTAACTCTTGTGCTGCTTCATGTAGCACATTTTGCTGTTAGAAATTTCTATGTCATACGAACTGAAGGGCTGGGTAATTGTTTCGCATCGAAGAAAAGCATCAGAAATGCCAAGTCATTACTGCCCTGCTTACAACTAAATAACGATGATTCTTTGCCCACATTATCGATAGCTAACGGCGATATCTAAATAGACGTAATGCTTAACCGCAGATGTTGGGGAATAATATTGCACTTCCGGAAGAACATAATTCATACACTGTTGGTATGGGTATAACAAATGATTTTTCCGAGCGATTGCGCTTATTGGTCGTTTGTCTGCTTCTAATTGTGAACAGGATACTGGTATCCAAATAATCAGCGAAAATTTGTTGACAACGCCGGCATGATAATGAAATAATGCACCTTGATGAATCAATTATGCTCAGGTAATTGACATAGTCCTATGCATGTGCATTAATCACAAAAAGTGTTATTCATGGTTGCATATAAGCAACTGTAGAAATTGAATGTTTTAATTAGCATTGTAGTCTAATCCGAAGCTCTTATATACCGTTCTTAGAGGTGCATTTTCGCTAACCACATCCTCATATTGTTATTGCCTTTGTTAAGTACTATGACTTGTTTTTTACTTGGCCACTGATTTTCATGAATGTGGAAATGTTAGTTATTTCCATGATATTTTGCACAGCTTTATATAACAATCAAATCAGCTTTAGTAAACAGGCAATGGTCTTAAAAGAGTTTGTAAGTGAGGCTGGAAAACCGTAATTTTCGTTGATTAGATTATAAGAATCGTCTCCATTTGAATGCATTAATAACGCGCGATAGTTATATTCTCTTTCATACTTGTTCGACAGTTGACATTTCATGGTGAGTGATGTCATATATCATAGAGCATCATCTATATCCCCCCGGAATGATATTTGTCTGTCAGGCGGCTGGGAACAGATATTTTAAAATCCAAATTATAATTGATAAATGAAATGGCGTACGCCACACGGTAGCGTGTTCTATGATTGAACAAATTGATATAATTTTATGTCAGCGCACACGTATGAGAGCGGTTATCAAGCAAAAATTACATAACCTAATTTTGTCAGCAAACATTACAGTGTTAGTAGCTCTCATGCAAAGATGGAACGTGATAAATGATATTACAAATGGTATTTCCAACGTACCGACAAATAACATTGCTCTTACTGACGATGAAGCATCGGTGTTGCCAAATACTACCCTTTGCATTGTAACGCATTACTGCTGACAATAAGTGACACGAGCCAGAGTCGCTATTGTTGAAGATAAAACACAATCATATTTCACTGAAGTCAATGAAGGCTCCATGTAGGTTGACCTATGTTTAAAGTGCCCTGTCTTCATGTTGAATTCAGTAAACCTAGTAACCAAAGGAAATTACATTATTATATGTTATTGGGGCCTATATTGATTCAACCAACGTATTAAAGAATAGGTCAGACTTGTAAAGCTAATTCGGCGGAATAATATTTTTGATGGATTGTGATACCTGCCTCTTATATCCGATGCATAAGGGTTGGGTTGCTACACTGAGGTTTATTTTTCGTGTCTAAAATACTGACATCAAAAGGCCAATTGTGGGCGGCATCTATTTAATAATCATTGAATAGTTATTGGGCATAACCGAATCCAGTGCAGTTTATTGCAACATATTTTGCAGGTGGCATTTTGTAAAGGGTCAAGTTTTTTTTTCGCATCGACGTAATGCATCAGAAATTTCAAGTCATTACCGCCCTGCTAGCAACTTTTAATAGCGATAACTCTTTGACCACATTCTCGATAGCTAATGTAGGCATCTAAATTGGTGTTACACTTTATTATGTATTCCAACGATAGTTGGAAGACATACTGCTTTAGCCAGAATTTTTTTTTTATTTAATTTGTTTTATTTTTTTTTATTTTTCGGGCTTTTCTCCGAAACGTATAAACATATCAACATGAAATTTTGGGGAATGATAAATCAAGTTTGGACACAACTGCCGATCCAGTTTGACGCGCATGCGCAGTGTGGGAGGCTTATGGGATCGATTTTTTGTCGATTTTGTTCCCCATTTTCTGTCACTATCTCCTCCATAACTACTGCAGTTACAAACATATTAATTATATGGCTGTAGCAAGCAATTATCGTAGCATAGAATAGGCGAACAAAATACTTGTTTTCACCTTTTGTACTTTGTATAATGACATGTATTTTAGAGTACCTATCGCGATTTTTGCGAGTTCTCTCCTCGCTGATATCTCTGAAACGACTGTATTTACGCACATTAAATTTTGTCAGTATTTAGAACTTGGCCTCTTGATAATGATTGTAACAGTATTTTTAGCATTCACAGTAACAAAAAACAGTAAAAAAGACGATTAGTTTCAAGGTTTTCTACTGCAGCAGCTTAGTGTGCAGGCTAACAGCAGGTGCTGTTTAAGTAGGCCAAACCTTGCGTAATCGACCAGAGGCATTCAAAGCTTGCCTTGACTGGGTTTACATTGACTTGGCGAGGGGGTCATATCAAAACAGGCTAAACTTTACGTAATCGTATTTATCACTTTCGTAGGATCAATATTGACTTTGCAAAGGGGTCATGTCCCCGTGCAATCAAAGCGGGTATATATATACACAAACACACATGCACGCACAAATATATATATATGTATAAACACAGGCGCTCGGTGTTCGATGCCAAGCTTCCGAGCGCCGAGCCGCTATCTATAAAAAGCATATATATGAGTAAATTTATAAGTGTGTGTTTATTTACGTATATATATATAATTAGATATATATATATATATATATATATATATATATATATATATAATATATATATATATATATATATATATATATATATATATATATATATATATATATATACCTATATATATATATATTTATATGTATATATATATATATAATATATATATATATAGAGAATATAATAATATATATATATATGTATATATATATATATATATATATATATATATATAGAGATATATGATATATATATATATATATTTACATATATATAATGTACATCATATATAGATAGATCACAATATAATTATAAATATATATAGATATATTTTTCTCTATATATATCTATCACTGATACTGCTAATATGAGATGATATATATAGATATAATATATATATATGATATATATATCATATATAGATATATATATATAATATTGATATATCGTATATATATATATATAGGATATATATATATGGCGCTATATATATATATATATATATATCATATATATATTTGTATAGAGATATATATTGTTTGTGTATATATTGTTGGTCCCTATATTGATGGTCGTCAGGCTTGTGCCAACTCTAAGTAGGCCATATATGGCGCTAGATATATATATATATATATATATATCATATATATAATATATAGATATAGAGATAGATATATTAGATATATATTCTATATTATATAGAGATATATATATGATATATAGATCTTATATATATATAGAGATATATATCTATATATATATATATATATATATCTATATATGATATATATATATATATAATTATATATATTATATATATATTATATAATATATATATATATATATATATATATATATATATATATATATATATATATTTTCACCTTGAGCTTAATATATATATATATTATGTATATTCGAGTTATAAGTTTATAAATCTATAATATTATATGAGTAATATATATATGTTATATGTGTAATATGTATATATATGATATTTTGATCTCTATTATATATTTACCCGGAATAATGACTCACCATAAGTGTCACAATGCCGTTATATATATCAATATATATGATACTTCAATTTATATTGATATATATAATTTTACTATGTTATATGCTAATCTGAGATATGATCATATCACTGTGGAATATAAGTAATAATGATAATAACATAATATCAGTATGGGTAATATGTTGATACCGTATTTGATGGTTTATCCAGATTAATTCTTGGAAAACATGCCGTTAATCTTGTACCAACTCTAATCATATCACTGTGGAATTTAAGTATGAGATAACATCAGTTTGGGTAATATGTTGATACCGTATTGATGGTCGTCCAGATTAGCCGTTGGAAAATATATATGCCGTTGGCGCTTGTACCAACTCTAATCATATCACTGTGGAATTCAAGTATAAGATAATATCAGTTTTATATATAAGATATTATACATGATATATATATATATATATGTCCATAGACTAATCCGATATCATAAAGATATATAGTATAATATAATAGACATATTGATAATATATATATATACCGTATATATATTATATAGATATATATATACATATATATATATATATATATATAATATAATCATATCATCTATGTGAATATGCTAGTATATAGATCAATATATATATAGATAGATATATATATAAATATATAGATATATACATACTATATATGTATATATATATATATATATATAGGATATATGATAGAGATATAAGGATATTCATAGATATATATATATACATAATATATAAATATATCTATTATATCTATAGCCCATATATCAATAGACAAATGATATGTATATATATATATATATACTACAATATATATATAGAGATAGATATATAGATCTATATAAATAGTATATGTTTATATATAATATAATATTAGCTATATATATATATATAGCATACTATATATAGATATATATATATACATATGATACATTATAATGACATATATAAGGCTAGAACGTCGGATATATTGTATAAAATTGCCTATAAATAAATCGAAAAAGAAGTTTAATATTTTTGCATATATACATTAGATATAATATAACTATATATATGTTATAGATAGTATATATATCTATAGTTATATATATTATAATATATATATCCGTTATATATATGCCATATATATTAATATATTTGTTGTTGTCAGATAATATATTGTATAATGTATTATATTATATATATATATATTTTATATCTATATACTTCTTGATTTATAAGATATATCTGTATATATATATGTGCATAAACTATAGATATATCACTGTACCTCTTAATTGTGTGTGTATATATCGATTATATATTTAATATAATATGTTGATATATATATAATTTTATAGATATATATAAATATCAAATATGCAGTTTTGCAAAATCTTATATATACTCTATATCATATACTGTATACTTCAATATTTATATATTTTAAAAGCTAATGAGTGATTGATAGATTCAAGTGTTTGTATTTCATTAATGTTCAGATTTATATTTGGAATATATGCAATTATATACGTATTTTGTAATTTTACATATTTTACCAACTTAATAATCACTTATGGAATTCAATTATGGATCCATAAAAGTGTCACAATGCGTTGATAAATATATTATACTTCATTTTTCACTAATAAATTCTTCACTGACGCTTCTTCTGAGAATGATCATATCACTGTGGAATTTAAGTATGATATAACATCAGATTTGGGTAATATGTTGATACCGTATTGATGGTCGTCCAGATTATCGCGGAAGGAAGGCCTTCAATTTTTGGAAAACATTCACTGTTGACCGCTTGTGCAACTCTGATCATATCACTGTGTTATTAGTAGGCTTTCCAAGTAGAGTTGACATACGATTAACACAGATCTGTTGATGTAACCGAGTTTATTTGGGCCTCTCCGCCAAGTGACACTGGCAATAAATCTACCTATCGAGGGGTAAAAAGTCAACAGGCATGGGTTCCAAAAACGTGCTGACTTCGTATAGGCAATAACTTTTTGACCGTGTGTAGGTAGTCATAGATGCAACTCACTCACGTGCACCGCTGCAACCATGATGATGACATACGCTGATATTAAATAAACAATCAATTATAGGCACGTGAATGGTCCACAGTCTGCTTCAATAAGCATAGATGCCGACGTAAAATAACATATGCGGGGATTGTGAATAAAAGACGATGATCGGCAATAAAATATTTATGTGAGATACCCTTGTTTTCTTGGATATGCATTTGATCAACTTAGAAAACGTTCGCCCAATATCGGTTATTCAATGCAAGTGAATAACGATAATGGCGCATGTGTATATACTCATGTATGTTCCCATTTTACGTCAAGTCTAGGGAATCACCTACGCTACGGTGCTGCTGACGCTGCCGTAAAAACGGCTTAGAGACTGTTTAATGTGTATCGATGTGCCATTTAACCCTAAGCGTACCTTACCTTAAGGCCATCGTGCTATATCATATCTTTATTTTCTACATGCACTGCGCTGGTGATTGATTTACCCTGAGTAGATTAGACATAATTACACAGGAATGCAAAATTATTGATGCACCTGCAAAGTGCAGTACGCAAACAAAGTGTATTTGAGTAATTGATCACTATGATTGTTTGGTTCCTTGCCCTGTTGCATCTGAGGGTGAAAGACATTAGTTGGATGATTTACAACAAATATCAATCCTGTTATATTAGTTCATACAAATGTGAATTCTATAAGCGCAGACTCTGGGGTCGAATTTGGGGCAAATAGTAAATATTATTCAGTTGAAAACTAATGATCAATGTAAGGCATGTTATTAATACGCGTGGGACTGAAGCACCTGAACCAGTGGAGTATGCTTCGGTAAAACCTAATGAACATAAAAGTTACTGGAGTCAGTGGATGGCTACTGTGGAGCCGTTATTC